>DWJZ01001887.1:0-21374 GCA_018249125.1 Asbolis capucinus
GTATCGATATTGATTGGTTTAAGAAAAACAATTTTAATCGAAGGTCATAACTCAGTATTGTTTTGAACTCGTTCTTTTTAAAAAGAAAAAAATATATATTATGTTACGTATAATATAAATAATGCCTAGTTATAAAAATAAAAACGAGAACTATTAAAGAAGATTAACATACAAAGATGTTAATTTACGATACAATAAGTGATATAATGTTATATGAAAATATTCAATATAGTTTTAAAGCTATCGACCTCAAACTATACCCTGATAAAAATATCGAAGAAACGATGAACATTTTCTGAACTGTTATTTAGCAGTGGCAGTTAAATAACGAACCCAATTATCAGAGCGCCATAATGGCAAAAGACCGCTCAAAAGAAGACAATTGCAACGCAATAGCAAGAATAATAAAAGACTTCTGCAGTTGTTCAGAAAACGGGGCATGGTCTCCGGATATGACGTCAGAAAGAAAAGGACCGTTTTTGAAAAGCGAACTCACAAACATGTCCGCAATGCGCCGACGCATCATGACAATAACCAAACGGAAAAATCGAGAAGTTCCCGAACCACCTAAATTAAACTATGACGTAGAAAAAAAATCTGAAACATTAACATCTAACTTGATAAATACTACGATTAGCTCACAAAACAGTACTATTAAAAGAAATATCGATAACTTCCTAATATCACGGCGAATGATAGCTTTAGATGAGAATATATACGAAAAACCGATTAATCACGTCAAGAACTCGTCATGTGGAGAAAACTGGTCGTTGAGTAAAGCGTGGAGGAATAATAACTCAGATTTCTTCAATAGATCCCCTAGCGATTCGAGTCGATTAATCGACCGTAACTATTCGTGTTTAGAACGAATAGACGAGGTACCGCGTGTGAGGAAGCGAGACAAGAGACTGAAGGAGCAGTTGCGCTACGATCGGAATATAAAGCGGCATATCAGGATAAGAGTGATGCTGTCTTTGAGGATGAGGAGGTACGTGAAGAAGAGATTGAGAAGGCAGATGACGCAGAACGTGATCGTTCCTCCGAGGAGGTTTATAAGGGGGGCGTCGGTGGCATCAAGTTTTGGGACCAGGTCTTACAGGAGTGTGATGACGGATAAGCTGGGCGATGGAGCGGTGGTGTTCGACATCCATGAAGCACGGAACTCTACCATGCAGCTTTGCCATGACTATGAGGAGGATCTCGACACGCTGGCGATTGCTTTACGCGCTGGTAATTTTAGGTATGTACTTGTGTTGTAGAATATTTGTTTCAGCGCGCGGCTTTGGTGGTAGGTACGTTGATTAAAAGAAGTCTATCTTTTATTTCTGATCATAATCTGTCTTTGTGCCAAATTTCTAGACTGGCTTAGTAGTTTTTTGCGTGAATGAGTAACAAATACCCATCCATCCGATAGTAGAATATGGTCATACATGTTTTTTAGCTATAGTTAGTGATGTACCTGCATAAAGTAATGCTTAACCGTTACTCTCGGACTAGAATACCTTTTATCGTGAGTGGCATGGACACGACTAATACCTTATGAATAAACCATGACCAGAGAATAAACATTTTTCTGTTATATAATAAGCTCGGGACTGCTCACCTTCAGGGGCAGCTAGTTGATAGAGCCAACTGTGCTTATTAATAAGTTAGGACATTAGTGATGTCGTCATTAGTGACGTAACTATGTATGCCATCCGAGAAACATGGCAAACTCATTGTATGGGGCTCAAAAAAAACGTCACATTCATGTAAATTTAATAAATTATTGAGATCGTTTTAAACACTAATTGTATCCATTTTCGTTAAATATCTAAAACTTTAAATCATATAATATATCTGTACTTTACAATAAAATAATAGTTTAATATTAACAAGATATTATTTGTAGCTCTATTTGGTTGTATTATAGAAGTATATTAATTCGTACTTACATAAAAATCATATGCTTTAAAAAAAAAATTTTTTGGTCACTTCTAAGCTCGCAGTCTCTCGGGGACTCCGTTAGGCTGAGGTCGCTTGGCATTGGTAGTCCTACCACCATAGTTATTTGTAAATTATAGCTAATGTCTACGACCTCTAACCTCTGCTATTTTAAAAAAAAAAAAACAAACAAATATTTGTGATAGTTTAAACTTTTGTTCAAGTAAAATTTTGTGATTGTCAATGAAAAATGTATCGTAAAGTATAAGCAATAAGATTCAATTTACCCAAATATTATGTAATTATAGCCAACCAGCGTGACGTTCCTCGTCCTATATACCCCAGTGAATCACTTTTTGGTTAAAATAATTTTCCATTTGTCCTTCGTTATTTTTGTGCGTTTGAACATTTTAGGGTTATCTAATAAACTGGAGTTCCCTACAATCATGTTAAGGAACCTTAGAAATTAGTAAGCTTTTTTTTTCATTCCTGGTAGGTTGGCTGTGATGTGTGTCAGAGATAAGCTCGCCTATGTACTCATTTTTTTTGTATCTACTGTCTTTTTTTGTACGATGTACGATTTTTGTACGGTTTTGTACGATGAAGCATATATTTTTTAAAGTAGCTAAAGTTTGACATCAATCCCACCTGATTGTAAGTGGCGATGATGTCTAAGATATTGGGCGAACTAACTTAGTAAATGCCTATTCACTCTTCTCTTGAAGACTCCTACATGATACGTAGGTGAAAACACTGACGTTGTCAAGTTATTCCATTCCTTTGCGGTAAGCATAATGAAAGACGACGAAAACCGCGTCGTTTGAATCAGCGGGATTATCGTGGCATATATAAGTTAGCATGCTTGTTCATTTGAGGTAAGGATGTGGGAAATATTAAAAAAGTATCATCTTCTTCGTTTCCTCTTATTGCATATATTCTTCTTTCTGCCCTGACGCCATAACGACGGTGGAAAACAATAAAGGCGTAACTCATAACTTACTCGAAAGAGCTCTGTTCTTCTACTGTTACTACGGAACGGTTACTTATATTACGGAAGAAAATAATTATTGTTTACTGCCATCGATATGTTATTGGTGTGTCGTCATTCAGCATTATTATTGTTATCATTAATTTGGTTAAGTGGATTTCTAAAACGGAGTTCCAAAATTTAATTTTGTAATATTTTTTACCGAAATATTAAGTACTTCCTTACACACGGTCGTTAAATTTTAACAATTACGTTTGCCTCTCACTTATAAAGCTTCTTAATTATTCACATAACGAAACTCAGTAAAACCACATTAAAAGAATGTCCATTTTCGTCCTACAATTATTAATCATATTCGAAAAAAGAAACAGATATTTTTATAAAAACATAAAACAAAACGTACACAAATTAAAACTTTTTCAAAATGGCTGCTCGGCTTATTTTTATCTTATTGTTCACAAATATTGCAAATGCCATCTGTCAGTGTACTGACAATTGTCATTTTTGACAATAGGTCAATTTTGACATTAGACATGTCGTAAGTCGTCATGTTAGCAATAGTAAGATTGACTGCGATAAAATACTTTTTTATGTGATAAGCAGGCAAACGAGCAAGTCATCTGATGGTGAGATATCACCGATATATATGAAAAATAAGCACTAGAATAGGATGTCACTAATGTGTTGCCTGCCTGGAAGGAGGAAAATATCGAATAATATCTTCTTCTTGATAATTTTTCAAAAAGAGAAATACCTTTCCACTATAAATAGATGTTTTTATTTAAATTAACATTGAAATATATTTTCATAAGTTTTATGAATTTTATCATACAATACGGAACATAGAAATCAATAATTCTCGGCCTGGATTCCAATTAAATTGCATTATGTTGTATTCAAGCAATAATCGATTAATATATCTCGATTTTTGGTCTATGACATTTACACTGTAATGTAATTTGATAATATTGTTGTCGATCTAAATTATTTAAATTACCATAAATTATAATATTATTCCGTGTTTGAGCAAGATGTGTCTGGTTTGTTACAAAATATTTGTGAGATATACGATTTTTATTTTGAGAAATTGCGTTTACGTCGTGTTAAAACTTTTTGATATAATTTAAATGTACAATGTCACGCTCTGTTTTAGAAAGAGAAGGAAGGAGAGATAAGGGTATATTTCAAAGTATATCCAAATAAGTCATTTTAACTTTAACATTTTTAATTATTTAAAAACTAGCTGTGTCCGGCAACGTTGCTACGCATCAACTCATCAACCCTGTATCCGATCGACATCATTTAAATACCAAAACCTTCCCGGAGAATTCTGAACAGAGTTACTAAAGACACCAGTGCTCTATCTCCTACCATTACAGTCTATAAAGGACAAACAATGAAGTGTGGCACAGACATAGTATGTACATTTTAGTCTGGAATAATACGAAAGCGAAAGCGAAGGCGAGGGAATGAACTAGTATTTCCTGTTTCGACATCAGCGTAATTTTATTCTGACAAGTTCAATCTTTAAATTGTCCAAGACACGAGTAACTATTGTGAAAGAAAAATTTGCACGTAAGAATCGAGAAGTAATACTAATTTAATAATATTTATTATGAAATATAAGGAGCACAGCTCGGCTTGGTTTGAACGTAGGTAATTGGCAGAGATAAGCTATCGGGTCGGTAGGATGGGTGAGCGCTATTGGCAAAATTCTTGACCGCTTTCGTGCCTCGCAGGGTACGTTAAGAAGTCCCGGTTGTTATTATTAACTAGCACGACTGCTAAGCCAGTTAAACTATGTTGGAGGCCTTCAGGTGATGTAAAATAGTCTGGAATAATACGTTTTATCAATATGCCGGGAATGCAAGAAGAAATTTGTAATGTAGAAAAATCTTGAAGAAACTTGTAATGGAAAAAAATCATGTGTTTTAATTTTTTAGATAAATAATCTTAAGACATGACATTAGTTTTTCTAATCAAAATTTACTTTTCAATTTTTTTTTTTATCTTTTTTTAAATTTGACATCAAATGTTATATATTACAATACCCTCATACCTCCGTTCCCCAGTTGTTAGTATTTTGGCAAAACAACATTTTCCGGGTCAACTACTGTATATTATATTAATGCGAATATATATATGTGAAAGTTTTTCAGGATGGATGGCTCCTTCACACAAATAGTACTAATCCGAAATTTATCACAGATATAAATTAAAATGAAGTATAACACAGGCATTTTAACCTACTTACTACACGAACGAAGACGCATGGTTTGACTAGTATATTACAGTTTAAAATAACCATATCATGGTAAATCTTTCTACAAACGTTATAAATGCGAAAGCTTCTCAGGATGGATAGATTGTTATTAAACAAATCACACATAGGCTGCTATTTATCAAGCTAGAACACGAGCAAAGCCGCGGTCGTAAAGTAGTATATCACTGCTTAGAATAAACCATATCGTGTTAATAGATAATATTGAAGATTACGTTAAAGTTACGGTTTAAGGCGCCGACGTCGTCGTAGTTCTCAACGCACTGAAATTATTATGAAGTCGAGTACAAATTATATTTTGTGCTCCTGCTTCACCGTCAGCTGTGAGACGATAGCGATAAACTATACATATACGTATACATGTCCGCGGCATTTTTTTTTGTTTTTGTTTTTGAGTCCATGCAAGAAAGAAAGACACCCTCCGGAGATGCGCGGGAGGTCGTGAATCCTCATGCGTACTAACGCAGCTGTCTGCGTTGGTTATGTGGGACTCACGATAAACCTAGCGTACTCACTAAACACCACCTGAGACTGGCTTTGGCCAAACAGCCTCGCAAGCGACCACTCTTCGAGAGACGGGTTGCAACACGCGGGCATTTTGTGTGATGTCGTTTATATACGGCGTCGTCAGTTCAGAAACGCTTGCATCTGGGGTGTTGTATGTGAGGTAAAATTTGAACGCAATAAAATATTAATTAAAAAGTGTAATTTGAACATTATAAATCAACTTAATTAGTATTAACCAATGTGCAGAAAATGACAAGTCGTTAATGAAATTCTTAGTTCATTGAATATATATTCAAGATGTTAGATACCACAATTGTGTCCGGACTAAGACAGTCCAAAACCCTAATTTCTGGTTACTCGCTTCAATACTCGAAAAAAGTGCTCAACCTAAACCGTCAGGAGGCGGGAGCACCTCATAGGGTGCTCACTGGACATGGTAGACTGAACAAACACCTACATACAATAGGACTGTCCAACTGCAACATATAGATTCTGCAATGCGGCAGAGGAAACATCTACGCATATACTCTGCGACTGCGTAGGACTCTCTCACTGCAGAAGCCATACGCTAGGGAATCACCTAATCTTGCCTGAAAATGTCAGGGATTTGGAACCCAAGGACGTCATACGGTTCATCTTCACAGCCTTGGCGACCAGATTTAGCTCAATTGGGTACGGCTACAATAGATCAGTTATGGTCACAGTGGCCTTTGGGATTATGTCCCATAGCCACCTCTCCAAATAATAAATAATACCATAAATTATATTCCTTATTTTCAATTAAGAATACGTTTGCACCAATCTTCCGAACCAATGACCTGTGGGTTACGCTGAAACCAGCGGTCTTTCTGCGATCTGAGCGCAACCCATTTTTACCTTCTTTCTGTAAAAATTGTATTTTGTTTTATTGTTTTTGTTATTTATTTATATTTAAGCTTTGATTACATTGTAAAAGTCACGTTTTAAAATAGGTGACATAAACTATTTCGGTTTCGAATCGATTTATTTTCGAATTGTGGCGAAACAAAACGTTTTCTTTCTTTCTCTTTCTTTCAAATAGTATCGCTTGCAAGAGGCTGGTGAGACGCGTGATTAAATTCCGCGATCCCGTATTCATGACCGGTTCGCTCATAAATGGGCTAATCGTCTAACGGTGGGGCAAGGAAAGTGAAGGATGCTTCAAAGAAACCGCTGTAGCCTACCCTCGTGGAATTGATTATGAAATGATTAATTTCACGAGGGTAGGCTAATTAATTATGAAATCATTAATTTCACGAGGGTAGGCTAATTAATTATGAAATCATTAATTTCACGAGGGTAGGCTACAGTTTGAACAAAAATATATAGTATGTAAGTAATATAGTTTGGCTTCTCTTGTTCTCCCTCCATAATGGAGGAGGTAGAGCAGACTTCAACCACGCTGCTCCAATGTGGATTAATGGGGCTTAGAGCAACCCAAGTCAAATTTTTCTGCCAATTAAAGGCCTCTAACCTGACCGATAGCCAAATAGGGAAGTAAGGTCCTTAAATGGAGACCACGCTTTGGAAAAAGGAGCGCAGAGCGCCTTCCGACCAGGTGGACTGACGACCTAAAGAAGACAGGGGTATCTGCTGGATTCAGAAGGCTCAGGACCGGTCAGAATGGTGTAAATTGGGGGAGGCCTATATCCAACAGTGGACGTTGAAAGGCTGATGGATGGATGGATGGAATATGACTTAACTAATACAATTTAATGATAAAGACCGGGACCGATGGCTTTACGTGTTCTCCAAAGCACGGAAGCACTCAAGAGTGTTAGAATTATACAAAACCACTCCCTCCAGGATAAGAGGGCAACATATTGTAATGATTTGAAGGCGAATATTTGTATTAAATTTGACTATTGAAACGTATTCTAAACTCTCAATAAACGGACTAATAGTTAAGAAAGTAAAGGATAAAATTAAACATACCCTGTACTTGTATCTGTACAGATAGTTGAATGGATATGATATCTGTGAAACCAACTGGAAGAAATAAGCTACATAATGAAAAAATCCCAAGAAAAGAAACAGTATCTGTGATTTTTTTTGTTTAATGCTATATTGAAATTAAAATTATTCAAATATTATACTAAAAGAAGCAAATGCTGAGGTACTTTCATTAATTACAGTATTTGAAAAGAAACGATAAATATAATTAATCTTACTAACGCCATCTGTTACCGAGTAGCTGTACTAAATAAACCGTCGAAACAACTCGACAGAAGACGGCATCTTACTCATAAGTACGCTCGTCGCAGCACAGATGGCGTGCTACAAACTCTCTGGTCGAGAAGCGTTGAATTCTTTTCCTTACAATAATTCACTTTATCAAATAATAGTTCATATTATTATAATTTTATCATTATACCGGATACTAAATCGATCAATCTAGAAGGATCCATGCAAATAAATGACTTTCCCAATACACAGCGCTATTGCCGATGGTAAATGTACCGAGACCTCTGTTACATGCTAATTACTGATTGCAGAGCGAAAAAGAATGCATAATAAATTCGATTGTGAAAAATCGATAGGCAAATCGATTATGACAATCGGTCATTTCAAAATGTCCCTGTACCTACATTCGTTTTTTGATGCCAATAAAACCTCAATATACTTGTAATTATTTATTAGTAACCTGTTAACTAAGGTTGCCAACCGTACTATGTTTTTTAGTATTGTACTATATTTCGGGACTCCATCCTAACTACTGTTCAAGAAATACATATATATTACGCGAAAATGCTAAATTTCAGTACAAAATATCAATATTTATAATATTTTGCAACCCTAAAACTAATACAAAAACATTTTAGAATTTTTTAACGCGCCTTTCGTTAGCTTGCCGTTATGTGCGTGCGCCTAAAAAAATGTATATATATACAAATGAGCAGTTTTTCTCTCTCCATAAAGTACTATATTTTTTGAAGAGTAGGATATTTTTTATGGTTCTAAAAAAAATACTATATTCAAACAAAAACAAGTTGGCAACACTACTGCTAACCCATTTGAAACGAATACCGCCATCTAGTGTAAAATTTTATAACTATATCAATATACATACGTACATAGAATGGACTATATTTCATGAATTTATATAATTACGGCAATATACTGTTTCCCTTGTTTCTTTCTCTTCCCTGCGCGTACGTGTCTATATGTTTATGGCCGGCAACGCGTTAGCAACACCCCAGGCTGGGCGGCGCTGATCACTTACCATCAGGTGACCTGTCTGCTTGTTTACCTGCTCATCCTGCTTAAGAAATACTTACCCTGACTTTTCAGCTTTCTACCCCCAAGCCCATTTTTGATACCCAAAAAAGTTTGCCGGGTCATTTAGTTGAATATGTAAATTTCTTTGTCAGGAGCGGTCGGCTAGCCGTCGAGGGCTGGTGGTGCGGGCGCGCGATGCCAGCCGGGCGCGCCAACAACGGAGCCCTGGCGCTCCACTACGCGGCTGCTCGCGGCTGTCTTGACTGCGTGCGGCTGCTTGCTAACACCACGCCTGACGTATCGTGAGTACCCTTATACCATGACCAAACTAAAAATTTAACCCAGACTAGCTTGACCGGGTCACCTACGACCAGGATGAAAATCGAACCCAGTCTCGCTTGACCGGGCCACCAATGAAATACGCTACAAGGTATGACGAGGCCGAGAATCGAATCAAAGCTCGCTTGTCCGGGACACACCAACTGCGCTTCATGCCGCTCATCAGTTCGGCTACAAGGCGAGAAAATGTTTACGAATAATGGATGCATAACGAGTCTACATATTAATATTAAAAATACGAAAGCTTGTGAGTATAGATACATAGTTTCTTACTCCTTCATGCATAAACTACTGAACGGATTTGAATAAAATTTGGTACAGATATAGATTATAATCTGGAATAACACTTAGGATACTTTTTTAATATAAACGCGAAAAAAATCTTTTTGTTACTCGTTTGAGCAAAGCAATAACAGATCAGCGATTTTTTTATTACGCGTGCGATGTCGCGGGCTGTTCCTAATATCTTATAGCGAGCCAAACGCGCAAACGGGTCAAATGATGTGTTAAGACAATTTAAGTAATCATTAACGACTAAGTGCAGATTAACGTACCAACTCGTCACAGTCGGCCGCCACAACCGACCATGCGTCGCACAGTGAGCTGCAAGAAACAGGCACTTTTTTATTTCCACTGTCCAGTCACGATATTTAACGGGATTCTGGACTTGTAACTGTTCCTGTGATTGGTTTGATAACTAGCGATGTAGTAGGTGAACGTGTTACGAGGTAATTTAATGACCTTGACTAAAGTTATATAGATTTTCTCATCTCGATATAATTTGTAAACAAACTAATGGATAACACATATTTTTTTTATATTTCGTCGCACGTTTAATATCTTGAGTCGTAACAACTTTTTATTTATTTATTCATATAAACGTATACATTTTTTTAATTATTATATAATTTGTACGAAGGTCCTGCTTGTTTCTAACAGAAATCTCTTCTAGTAGACCTAGGAATAGAAAAAAAATATGGTATATAAATATAGCGTGCACTTATATTTAAATATAGATCAATATAATACACCAAGAAATATATCATAAAACATATTTATATATATATATATATACAGAGTATTATATACACTAGTATAGAACATATACATAAACGTTACTAACAGTATCAGGATAAGGTAGTTTTGCTAAAATAATGAAAAATAACGTAAAAATTTATTTCTAAAGTATTATTTTGACACGAAAATTGTTTACATGTTTTTTCCGGATGAGAAAAACTGACTACAGATAATTTATTCTTTTTTTTTCTATTTATTGAAGGACTTTGTCGCTGAGCAACCACATAGTCCTGTATAATTCACAATTACAAATTATATTATGTATGTTGTATAACATTTCTTAAAGCTAAGTCGGCCATTCTGTAAAAAACTATTGCCACTTCGCTTGACCGAAAAGTTT
Organism: Asbolis capucinus; assembly: GCA_018249125.1. Classification (NCBI taxonomy): domain Eukaryota; kingdom Metazoa; phylum Arthropoda; class Insecta; order Lepidoptera; family Hesperiidae; genus Asbolis; species Asbolis capucinus. The sequence continues at coordinate 10,693 of DWJZ01001887.1, forward strand.
ACATACAGTTTACATATGACATCGAAATTATTACATATATCTGACGTTCTTAATGATTCATTGCGGACACATTCCATCAGAATATGATGGACATCTTCGATGACTCCACAGTCCTCGCAGTTTGGAGACGGCACTTTCCTCATAAGATATGCAAATTTATTTGATGCAAAAATATTATGACAATTATGATCCTCATATAAGACAAGGTTGCCTATCCCTGCCTTAGATTGACTAAATTATACGAGCTTACAAATAAAATTTGGTATTTTTCTAGTAAAATAGAGATATCATTACGAATCTTTTTGCAATTACGCAAAGATAAATCCGTAAGTTGATAGACTCTTCTATTAGCAAGCAATAAAAATCGATAAAATAATTCGCACGCCGATTTTCATTTCATCTAAATCCAATCATACTTTCCTAATTATCGGAATCGGCGGACAAAAATCACAAAAAGTGTCGTAAAAACATCTATAAACGTACCGATGAACATTTTAGCATTTATTTATTAGTGCGATACGACAGTTGCGCGGTTAGAGAAAGCGTTACAGAATTAATTGGTCTTATCCGACATCGCGAAGCGTTGCGCCCAATCTGCACATCTTCACACTTCGCTACCAGGATCTGTAACATCTATGTTGCCCTGGTACTTTGTGAAAATGTTGCTTCTTTTTAACTGACTTTTTCTGGCATGTTGACGATATGAAATCTTGAATTTTCTGGAGAGAAAATTTATAGATAGAGAAATTTACAGGTTATTAAAAAAGCTATTATTTTGTTGTTTTAAAAAATGTCGAAGCAAAAGATATTTTGGTATTGTACTGCGCTAATTTTCAGAAAATAATTAAGAGTTTCTGTAGTTTATTGGTTTTTGTATAATTAACAAATTTATTTTTCAATTTATTCCCTATTTTGGTAGTATTATTTTTTAATACAAATTTTCGATATCTCGAACTCTAGATTACACAACTTTTCGTTATTATCGAAAAGCGCGGGAAGTGATCTGTCAAACTCATACTAGGGTTGGAGCATATCGGCTATCCATAGACTAAAATCATGTTGATTACATAGCAGATATTTCGTTTTAAAAGGAGTTCTTTTTTTGTCATGTATAAATGAAATGTAATATTATTTAACAAATAACTTACTACATTAATGTTGCAAAACCAAACCAATTAATGTTATGAACCTATTATAAAATGCGATAAATCATTAGAAAATCGATTATAACAAATACCATTAATCATTACCATTGTTCAATCATGTACAGTAATATATCAGAGTTAGACATGGTAAGACAGTATTAGAATCGGTTTTATTATACGATTGTAATATTTGTAAAGGAAACTTGGACTAATAATGTTCAATGTAGTATTTATGACATTTTATATGTCTATACTTATTTATTGCAGAATAACCCCGATGTTTATTGTTAGATAAAATGTACTATAATACCACATTTCACTATTATTACTTATATCACTGTTATTTTTATACTCATGAGCGGAGAAGAGTAGAATCCTGTATCAAGGGTTGGACAACATATACCACATATTATATATACTATGTAGGTATACTCACTACCCAAAAACAAACATATATATCTATCACCCGAAACACAGGCTGGATCCTAATTCAGGCATCAGACAGCCATGTTATAATAATATATTATTAAGATTTTATGAAATTGTACAGTGCTGTTAAATAAATAAAAAATATATATCTATCACTAAGTCAAAAAGTCAAAATCAAATCGTTTATTCACGTAAGTATTTTAAATACACTTATGATCGTTATTTTTTTGGAATCTACCACATATATAAATACATATGTAAATGTCTTCAAGTCAAGAGTGAATAGGCTTTTATTAAGTTAGTGCGCCTTAACATCAAAGACTATGTTGCCACTTATAATGAGGTAGTATCGTAGTCAAGCGGTAACTTCTCGAAGGTAAAAAATATCGAACCCTGGAAACTTCACTTCAGAAGTACCTAATGTTATTACCCTATTACAGGACCATCTAATATTATTATTATTCGTTTAAAGCCACTTAATTTGATTTTGATATATTTCCTGTGTTTAACGGAGCCTTCACGGCGCAATTCCTACGGAGAAAATAAAAAGCTAATATAATTATTCAGTAGGTAATATGGATGACTATTAGTAAGTGGGTGAGTGGTGCTCTTAAGAGTTAGGTAGCGGTTTTAGTAATAGGTGGAGCGGGTTGAAAATGTTCGTTATGCGAATTTAATGTCAAATTATAGAAACGATAACACTATTCACTATTAATTGTAAAGGGTACCTACTATTATAGTAATTTGAACTAATTTAGTACTAACTAGACGAATTAGATACTTTTAATCTGTAATATAAATTGTAAAAAAGGATTAAAAATGAAATGTTAACACTATTAACAAAATATGGTCAAGAGTTAAATAGATCTTGGTATCGAGTGCAATGGTACTACGTACTTACTCGTATAAATCCATTTAATCAATTATTGTCCATTACGTTTTGGCACAAAACCAATTTTCTTTAAGGTGTCACGATATTCCAAAATATAATTTTCATTTTAGAGCTTAGCGCGCTTTTTTTAATACTCCATTAGCGTAATTTTGACATAAACTCTTACTCGTACATTGTGTACGGAATCGTAGCAAAACCATTTCAACCCAATAGATGGTTCTGTTTCAATTTTATACAATATTTAGGAAGGTTACATTACGAAAAGGAAAATCGTAGTAAGCTTTTTTTTGGTTTCTGCGCCTACTAGGTTTCTTGAAAAACGCAACTCGCTTCGCTTATCACAATCAAACAACAGTAACTGTAGCAAATGAGTACAACACCGGTAGCGCACCAGTCGAGTGATACGCCACTCCCCATGCGCTCGCATCGAGTGCAACGCGCGAGTTGACATCACTAGCTCGGATTATTTATCTGTATTTGTTGTTTAATCTGTGACTGGGATTTGGGCGCGCTTATTGACAGCGTTATTTTTGTTATTACGAATGGCGGTAGCTGTTCTTGTTCGATTAAGTCAGATAAATATGTTAACAAATGCGTAAGATAATAATTTATTATAAATTATTGTAAACACGTGGACTCCTCCACATGTCACAGTAAGCGAATAATGTTTTCGTAGAACAATTTTCAAATTATTAAATCACTACCAAACGCAACATAAAAAAATTAAATGTAATTTTAATAATATGCTTTTAAATAATACTTATTGAGTAAATGTTTTCTAGCGTTTTCAAAATGCCTCAACGACCCCTAAGCGATATAATGCTGTTTTTTAGCTAATTCCTTAATATTAATAGAAATAATTGTTATTTCATATAAAAATTTTACGTCAATTTTACAAAGTCATCTGATTTAAGAGCACGTAAAATATCAAATTGACATCTGAAATCAAAGTATGCGCTTTCTTATTGCGTTTTAACTACGGAATGTAATGAGATTAACACGAAGTTGGCACGCATCAACTTATCCGTTATATTCTCTGGTTAAGTTGAATTAAACCATAATTATTTTGTTTTAGTTTGGTATAAACCTAGTAATTCTGGTGCAAAATTGTAACAAATTTAAAAATAGAAACGGCGTTAAAACGAAACATCATTCTTAATATTTCATTATTAACCGTAAAAGTTTTTTTTTCGGGGCCAAACTTGATAGAAATATGAGGCTTTGGTTATCATAGTATCCATCAAAATTTCAGTTTCATACATTAAGAGGAAGTGGTACTGATTTAGTTCGAAATATTTAAGCTGAAAAATTAAAAAATCTTGAAATAATTTATTTAAAACAAATAAATTTACCATAATTCCAATAAAGTCATTTTTAGCTTGATTATAAATCAGTTATTTTTACTTTTATTCAAAGTCTGTTATTTATATTAATAATTTATTCGTTAATTTAGAACCGATTTATTTCTCAAAAATAGTCTGATAACATGATAAGACCACACTAACACTTTCTCACACGTCTCTGTTAAAATTAAAACGTATGTTAATTGAAATTTCTAACGAATAAATTTAACAACAACTTAACAACGTTACGTTAACAGTGACAGTGTGCAATCTGCTTTTATTTTTTTATTTTGTTACATGTTTTGTAAAATGCTTCTATCCTCTAAAAATTAAATAATCTATTTTTATTTATTTATTTAGGTATTTTCAATACACTTGTAATTATTAAAGTATATATTTTTAAACGAGTTTTAAAGCTATAATATTTTAATATATTTTTCGTATCAAAACAACCTAACGTGTTAAAAAATAGAAAAAAAAAAATCGCGTACGCTGTGCAAATTATTGACAATACAGCAATGTGATGTACTACAGTTTTACAGAGGTCATTATTATGTCTAACTGTTACAGGTGTAACACAATAACTACTGGTTCTTCCGAAGCGAAGCGGCAGCAGTTTCTATTACATATAATATAATGCACATTAATTGCTATCCGTATTCAAAGCTAAGATATTATGAGCGATGACGCATATCGAGATTTCGCTTCATTTCCCTCAAGTTATGTGAATCTCCGCAATGGAAACGAATAAACGGTTATAGCAAAAAGATAATTGCTATATATAGACAAGAAATGTATTGTAGCATAGTCATGGACATAATATACGAATTACAGTTGTTTATTGCTGATATAGCGTGTCTATCTTCTCCGTAGTCCATCTACACTTATGGGTAAATAAAAAACAGTTCTGTAAATAGTGAATTAGAACCACATATATTAAAAATTAAATTAGTACCACTTCTTCATATGCAGAGCTAATGCTAAGTTGAGCTGTTTTGCTTCTGATTGTAAGAAATTTAATGCATCACTTATCACTTCAAACAAAGGAACTTGTTAATGGTAAATTTGTATATATATTTCTGCGTATTATGCATTTATTTGGTCTAGTGGTTAGTGAACCTGACTAATACACCGGAGGTCGTGGTTTCGATTCCCACCCAGGTCAAACTTTTCTGTGATGAGCAGGAATGTTTGGTCTGTGTGTCTGGGTGTGAAATAGAAATATCAATTTAAGTATATATTTAAAAGTATATATGTATGTTTATCAGTTGTCTGTTCACCATAGTACAAGCTAACGCTTAGTTAGGGTTCAGATGGCCGTGTGTGATTTGTCCAAAGATATTTATTTATTTATAATAACCGTTACTGTGAAAAAAGTTAGAAAATATCCTTTTTTATATCCGGGATAATATATAGCCTATGTCAATTTTAGGATTTCGTTGTGTATATTAATGAACGATTTTTTAAAATCGAACCCAAGTTTTTGAGTTTATTTATAACAAACAAACAGAATTTCACTTTATAATATTATGTGTACATTTACATCGGTACGACTCGCTATCAAGTATAGCTTCAAGTGTACAACTTGGACCAATTTAACGAATAAATCGAGTGTTGAGCAGAATGCGATCTCTAACGCGTTTTCATGTCCGCTAATCTCATTCTTATTGTTCTAAACATAAGGCAGGAAATGAGTACTTTGTATATAAATATGCATGTCCACTAATGATACAATTTTGTTGTCTTGATCTCGAAAGTAAGTATAAATTATTCGCCACATAATTTGGTTTGCGATTTTGACAGTACAATTGTCAAATATTCTTCTCATTACTAGTTGAAAATATTCTTTCATTTCTGGGCTTTCTTTTTTTTATTTAACAAAATTTTCAATTGTTTTTCATTTATCTTTTTATGTTTATGAGATGAGATGAGATATTGTTATCAAATTTAATGATAAATTAGAGATCTTTATGTTGCTCTCCTGTACAGAAATTATTCCAGCGTGCGATCATTTAGTAATATATTTTTTGTAGGTTAAATGTACTTTAAAAATTTAAAACTACTTTATTTTGTAAGGGGTACTTAAGTAACTTTTATGCGGTTAATCATTATCTCAGGAAAATTTACAAATATATGAAATTATTTCATTCAGGAATATCAATAAAAAAAATCAATAAAATAAAAACGAAGTTACAAACTAGTTAGTCTACAAACTTTTTTACAAAAGTTTATATTAATGAATAACGAAAAAGTGAAATAAATACGAGTGTGACAGTAACTGAATTGGTGTGACAGTGTAATGGTGTGACATTACAAAAAACAAAATGGCGACTTGTCCTCGACGAGAGCGACCTCTGCGGTCCGCTTCGACCAGGCTGAAATATTCGAAGACGATCCCGGCAAGCACAGTTAGGTGAGTATTAGAATTGTTGGTGTTTTTCAATTAATTAATGGACTTCTAATTTCATTAACAAGAATCAAAGTATCATCAACATCAAGTAACATCAACAAAGTAGTTGAAATAAAATAAATAAATCTACAAAATAAATGTTTAAACGGCTATGAGCTTATGGAAAAAGTGGTTTTAGCTTGACTAATCCAACTGGAGCAAATATCTGCATATGTGACAGATAAAGATTTGTTCGCGGGTTAGAGAATTAGAAGTCTGTGATTTCTTATTATATTTTATATTGTTTATGCCGTTTGAGACACAGGAAATCTCAGTGCGAGATATTAGTGTGTAAACTTTTATTTATTTATTAAAACCGTAAAGGAAATTTAAATGTTGATTCTACCTAACGTCACAACGTCATTCTACCTAAGTTTGTATTAATGACATGTAGCAAACATTTTTCATTCAACGGCCGGAAACTAACGTGAAAGTATGAACATTAAAAAAATTTAGCTATTAGGCGTTACCTTCAGTTTTTTAGCAAAAAGTTATTTTATTGTGCAGTCGTAATATTAAAAAATCCAATTCCCTCCAGACACTCAGACATTACGTTATTTTAAAATTATTACAAACCATTACGTCACATTCCATGGCAGAAACAGAAAGAATTTATTCGGAATGAGCACTTGCCCTCGCTTCTCTTGGATATAATAGCTGAGGGCCGTAGACTGGATTTCTTAACTTGATAAATCAATAAATATTAATTAACCGTAATCAAATCAGTTCAGCATTTCTGAGATAAGCACAAAAGAATAGATGAATAGACAAAAAATCTTGTTTTGGGTTATATTCCGAAAAATACAAAGTTTTTTAGTTTCTTTCCAAATATATTTCATCTACAGACATCGATAAGCTACAGATGTATTATAGATTGTTACAGATATTGATAACATTCGAAATATTGGGTTACATTTTCCATGCCACATGACATCCTTAGTAAGAAGATATTACGAAGATGGCAATCTCAATTTCATTACGACATGAACACCGTGTCCACTTTATCTCCCATCGAAATTAAGTCATTACACGTGACGAATGACCGCATTTTTGACAGCTCTTTGCTACATGCTACGTAATGTTATAATTTAAAATAATAGCCCTGTTGTAGCAACTCTTTATAATTCTTACACGCCCTGAGTACAGAGTAATCGTAACACAGAGGCATTGGATATTTTTTATTGTTACATTACTCTGTGTACAGCTGAAAGTAGTCGTTGTTAAATTTAGATATTTTTTTTATAAATTATAATCTATAATATCATGTAGCTCAAAGTGCGTTATTCTTGTACACTGAATATTTTTTCAAAATATTGATGAGGGGGAACTTTAATATCGAGATAGAGCACGAAAATATTTATATATTTTTTGGAATTATTGTCTGTCTGTCTGTCTGAACACGCATCACGTGAAAACCTGCGAACAGATTTCGATGAAACTTTGTAAAGTTATTACTTATATCTCGGATTAAAATTTAGGATACTTTTTATTCAGAATGATTCCCGGAATTGCCTGGAATAAGAAAAAAAAGTTTGTATAGCAATGTTCTTAATTGTCAACCGCTTTGCTTGAAATTTGCAACAAAGATGCTTTATTTAAATGAATTAAATATGCGTTTCTCAGTTTTTTTGATATTTTGTAATGAAAAGAAAAAAAAGGCAAACTAATATTTTGAAATTTTCAATACAAGCTCCTAGGAGACACCTACACATATATATATATATATATTTACCTTGAATTAGAATTTACATATCCTTAATATAAAACCTTCAATACAAATTCAGCGTTTCTTTAATTTCATCCTATGAAGGATAGAAAATGCGGGTGAAATTTTGTACTAAAATGCCTCTCAATATATTTATTGTTATAATGACTTTAAATCTCGAGAAATGCTTATCATTTGGTAAAATTTTCATCCCTAATTATACCAGAGTTCCCTTGGGATACGGGATGAAAGTTTATTTTGAATTTTTGATCTACTGGTAATAAAAACAATGTAGGTGTGTAAGCGAAGCTGCGGGTACAGCTCTATATAGTTCTATATAACATTATAACAGTTCTATATAATTATCTAGTTTAATTAAGAAAATAACTAGATAGTAGGAAAAACAGCTAAAAAGTTAGACATTATCATATTCCTTTCACAAAATTTAATAGTATGTTTGTTCTGTTTTGTTATATTTTTATGTAAATTTTGGCAGGAAACCATTTTATGTTCTTATACTAACGTCTCAGATCATCAATGTGATATTATTTTACAGGCCGGTTGGTCTAGTGGTTAGTGAACCTGACTGCTAGGCCGGAGGTTGTGGGTTCGATTCCCACACAGATCAAACTTTTCTGTCATGAGTAGGAATGTTTGTTCTGTGTGTCTAGGTGTACATATCTATATATGTATTTAAAAATATGTAGATTTATCAGTTGTCTGACCACCATAGTACAGGTTAACGCTTAGTTTGGGGTCAGACGGCCGTGTGTGAGTTGTCCAAAGATATTTATTTATAACATGCATTTCAATAATTACATTGCATATTTTCAACGTGTATACCCTGAAAGCATCTATTGCATACATTCATGTTATGTTACAGACGAATATTAATTAATTCTATCTTTGTTACACAACAATATACTACTGTAATTTTGTAACAATTCACATAAATAATAACGTAACATTATTAGATAATTAAACAATTTCATCAGAACGAGTGTTGAGGATTATAGTCGTAGGCTTCGACACATTTATGGCCCAATATTGAGCACGGGTCTCTTTATGACTGAAGAAGCCTAGGGCATACTTCACCACGCTGCTCCAAGGATGAAATGGAAAGGGTAGGCTAACTCAAATTTCGGAAGCCTTTATACGATTCGACGGCCCCCGACATAGATTAACGTTAACCTAACGATATCCACCGGCACCGATATTTTTACGTGCCCTCCGAAGCACGGAAGCGCTTATGATCATTTTGTCACTAGCGGTCCCATCCTACTACTGTTACTAACATTCCCGATCGCTTAGTCGAAATAAACTGATAACATATGAACAGATTGTTACTGATTGTTATTGTTACAAATTGTTATTGTTACCGATTGTTATTGTTACCGATTATAGTAACAAATTACCCTATTTACTCCACATGATTGGTTGTATTAATATTAATAAGAGAACGATGGCTGCGCATTGGTAACGGCGCCGTTCCGTTCTGAAACACGTGTTTCAAATACATCGGATACGAGTAGAATAATTCACCAAGCAATTTGTTATTGTTTTTATGGCTTTAGCTGAGATATAGCTATAAATATAATGTTAGGATTGTTAACTGTTTACTGACTTACTGTATATTGGTCTAGTGGTTAGTGAAACTGGCTGCTGGGCTGGTTGTGGGTTCGATCCCCATGTAACACAAACTTTTCTTTGAGGAATTTTTGTTCTGTGTCTGGGTTTAGTAAAAAAACTAATGCAAGTCGAGATTAAAAAATATATACATACTGTAATATTCGTATACGTATTAAAAATATGTATGGTGTATATAAATTTTCATATATATTTTGTTTGTGAACCATTTTTGATGAGATTAATGCTATATGGTAATCAAAATTTAGCATAATACATCGGTAAAATATATATTATAATTTGATTCGACGTTTCTGAAATGTGTGCACAAAGACTGTCTTCGTCACATTAACATAAAGCCTAATAATGTCTATTTTGGATTTTATTCTTCACTAAAAACCATCACAACAATAAATAACAGTTTTTACTAAATATCTTTCAAAGAAAATGACAACTGTAACAGTCAGACATATGGCATAGCGGACTTATTTGAAGATATTGATGTCCTCTATAAAACTGTAGTACATCACTTTGCTCTATCGTTAATAATTTCCGCAGCGTACGCGATATACTAATTGAGTCATTAGTCACACCAATACTAGTATAATTGTGCAAACAGCACAGACAGAAAATATTCTGACAAGAACTGTTCTGTCAGTTTCAAGAAAATTCTCGAAGGTGTGTGAAGTATACCAATCTGCACTTGGCGTGGTGGACTATGGCCTTTCAGGTTTTGAGAGGAGATCAGAACCCAATGAGACAATAATTATTCCAACCCAGGAATGATAATAATTATAATTATTTTGATATCTTCATCTCAGTTGATAGTTGAAAAATAATTTTGTAAATATTATTAAAACTAAAATTATTATATATGTGTTAAATCGTTTAACATTCAATGTCGGGTCATGTAAAGATTTTTTCCGCTCGTATATTATCCAACAATAGATAAGTTTCTTACAGCGCCATCTGTTGTCGAGTAGAAATGGTGGGAAACAACGCCATTGTAGAAAAAGAGGTTACATTGTTATGAGATTTTCACCGATAGATTGTTTGTTATTTTTATTATGGAATTAAACGATTACAATGTCGT
>DWJZ01001888.1:0-21369 GCA_018249125.1 Asbolis capucinus
AGCACTTTCTGACGCCAATATCACCATTTTGCCGTGGCCAGCCATGAGTCCCGACCTCAACCCCATCGAACATTTATGGGATCAGCTCAAAAGACGCCTGAAAGAAAATTACAGTAATGTGAACAGCTAGCAGGAGCTCATTAATGCCCTGAAGATCTGTTGGGAACAAATACCGGATGTGGACGTGACCCATTTAATTGAAAGGGTCTTAGATAGGCTCAGAGAGTTCATAGGGAACAGAGGAGGACCCACTCGATATTAAAAAATAACCAGCTCCATATTTTTCTACGTAATTGCTGTGTTTTACATGTTTATTTTTTCCTTACTTTTGTATAAATTGGCCTAAAAACTGTTATTTTGTGTTTTGCTTATTCAAAATAAACAAATATTCTATTGCTTCTATTGCTTCTTATTAAACTATCCCTGAATCACTACTTTTAACATGTGTATTCATAAAACCTGGATATGTAGGGTCAATATTAAATTACAGCAAAAAAACACGATGGGCCCTATTTTGTTTTGAGCAGTTTAAAACTAACGGGAACTCAGGATAAGTTTAGGTTATTGCATGGACCAAGGTGCTCATGGCCATTATTGTCAATTGCAAGTATCCGTTACCATGATATGAAACACTAGGGTATAAAAATATTATTTCATAAGTTCATAAAAGTATAGATAACTACAAAGTTCTTGGGTGATGCCAAGTTAAGGCTCGCGACCTGCAGCCCTTTACCGATTGATAAAGTTTTCGGGTTGTGGTTGTTCACTGTAAAAGTATTTGTGTAGATATCATCTACATATCGTGTATCAGTTCACTCTATTTAACCCTGTCCTCTTGTAGACGACTAACACACTGGCGGCAATGTCTGTCTCGATGTGAAGAAAATTGGTTTTAAATTAAATACGGATGGACGGAGGGTCCATCCCTACTTTATTAAAATAATAATTATCTTTTAACTGAATCATTGTATATGTATATTTATTTGCCATATATACAAACATATGTATATGATCACTGTGAAAGTAGTACTTCCTTTATTTCCTCAGGTTAGCTTGCCTATTTTCTGATTGGTTACAACTCGTTAATAGCTCGCTATAGCACGAGCGACTTAAGAAGATCGCGCTTTACGTCTTCCATTCTCATATGTACTGCGAAGGACTGGGATAAGTTGCCCGCGTCGGCGTTCCCGTTCGATTACAATGTGTCTTCAAGTCCATATCGAATAGGCTTTTGCTAAATTAGTGCGCTTTACTATCTAAGACCACACCACTGCCTACCATGAGGCAGGATCGCGGTCAAGCACTAATTTCCGTAATTGGACGACTGTCTTCCCTAGTTGAATATCTAAACCTCATTGCTTTACTATTTATATTGTCTACGGCCGCACTAAATTTCTATGAGATTCATATTTAAACATACCCTCCAAGTTCTTCATGTTTTACATATTGTACAATCAGTCCAACTTTTCCATCGTCACAAATAGTTTGCAGATTCAATAGAGTCCGTGAAACGAGTTTTGCGATTCGACATCGCAGTTGTACTGGTTGATCGTGTTCCATTTAGTAAAATTTTATGTAATTTTTAACCACTTTCAATAAAAATTGTTACTACAGAAACTCTTAACATTTTATTATTATTTAAAGAAAAATAATTTCTAATAACAGTTTCAACTCTGTTGTTATAGATACTGAGAAACTTTGTAGTTCGTAAATAATGTGATGTTTTCATTCTGTATCAACTAGAAATTTATCATAGTAGCGCTCGTTGTAGACTGTTGAATTCTGAACGTTGGTACAGAATTTATCTTCTACACTTATGATTGGATTAAAAAGCTCTTTGTTTAGAATCTTGGTGGCTGCTCAAGAGTCGTGGTCATCTCTTCAACATTCTTGCCACAACAAGCATCATGAGTTCAACATTTTCAAAACAAAGACAGGCAGATTTCTTTTTTTAATTAATTAAAAGCAAAAACTCGAATGAAGAAGAACAAAGTAGCGCTTTGCTACACAAAATATCGTTGTTTCTGAGATGAAAACGAGCGCAGAATGTAGGTCAGAGCATCCTAAAGTAACTTGCTGAGATGTACAGGCTTGGCCCAATTTGTGAGACATTCGACGACCCTGTCCTCGGAATCTAGACTTTATAATAACTTAATTCTAGCAAGAGTTAGCTGTATTAGCTTAATACTATTCTTGGTTTTGAGTGAGGTCGCAGGGCCATGACGTCACTCTGCAAACTTCTACATACATACATATATGTTGTGCCTAGTTGTTAACGAACGTGACTGCTAAGCTGAAGCTTTCTTTCTTTTTTTTTTCTTTTGCCGTTCCTTCTCCTCAATATGACACTTTTCTGGAACCGTGGTAGATTCAAAACACAAAATTGTTGACGGTTATAAGAGAATAAATTAATTTTGAATTTGAATTTGGAGGCCGTGGATCCGTACCTAGAACGAACCTTTTTCGGAATAAACAAGAATGTTCGTTATTTGTCTGGGTCTTATAAATGTATTTGTAAGAATATATTAAAAATATGTATATACAATGTATGTTTGTGACTTGTCTAATCACCATAGTACAAGTTAATACCTAGTTTGGGATTAGATGGCCGGTAGTAAGTTGTCCTGAGATAACAATTTATTTGGATGTTTATATGTATGTCCAGAAGTTTTCAAAGTACCTCTCTCGTTCACGTCGTTATGCCTGATTGCCCCCCACAACATAATTGTATGCGTGTAATAGTTGTTTTGATTATGTAAATTAAGATTCAACCTTCAGGATATTTTGAAGCGGGTTGAATATCTGATATATTATTTGTGGTAGTATCGTCATAGCAACGTGTTGTCCGGACGCGGGCACCTCGTCACTCGAGCCGAGTTGTGAACTAGGCGTTTCGCAATTTTCTTGTGATCTGGAGCCTACGGCCTCGCCCTCGCCGCGCTCGCAGCTCACTTTGTTATCTCCTATTTGCACTTTCTGTTTAATTAAACGGAAAATAGGACAACCTTTGGTGACGTTCAAACCATAGACTTGAAAATATATTATACTTCTGTCTATATTAATGATTAATATCTATACACTATCCATTCGGGAAGTCAAAACATGACGCCGTGTTATTTTAAAACTTAACATCCCTCTTGTAACGGCAGGTTTCATCAATTTAATACAGAAATGTTCACTTAGGTACGACCTTCGTTCTTAACATGGAACGCACTAAGCAATTAAAGTAATTCGACTTCAAAATTTTAAGTCAATGTTATAAATTAATTAAAAGTTGACTTAATGTTCGGTGTCAGTAAGTCCGTTCAATTAACAAGATTTTAAAAACCGACTTTACAAACTTTTATTTAACTTTCAGTGTATGTTTGTATATGTATTCGTTAAGTGTTTGGGTTAAATCCTCCAAGCTTAGTTAGACCCACTTTTACATTATGAAACTGGAATTTAGCACTAACGTTCCGATCTGATGACAATGCAGTTTTATGTTAAGCATGACCTGATGCTACGTTCAGGATGGGCTCCATAAAAGGCAATTCTTCAACGGTTAACAATACTGTTATGACATTTTATGTGATTCTTCGTACCTATTAGATCTTCATAATAAAGCTAGTTTGTTTATCCTGAAGCAATCTATACACGCAACCAACACGTATAACATATTTTTCATAGCAACAGAATAACAATCCGTTTAGAAAATGACAGTAAACTCTCAATGGGAATAAACAAGAGATTTGTTAAGAATTCGTAAACAAACTAATACGACAAAAGAATGGAGCGGGGATCCAATTTTCTTGTTTTGTTCGATATTACGGAAAACAGAGTCTTTGTCAGTCTGCAGATGGCCGATCTGCAATGGTAACAGCGACTCCTCATTTGCATGATTGCTATTGCCTCCATTTGTTTATGATGAGGGCGCATGGAATACGTCCCTGTGTACACGGGCGAACGTAGTTTTGCATCGTCTACCGCAACCAAACAGACGATTTGACGTCCTATTTCATTATGGTAACGGTGGGAATGGGCTGCACGAGCAGCAAGACGTGTCGGCACATGCGTTTCAGTCTGTACGTCCATATTATTAAACGGCCGGCGCGTTTGACTGCTTGCCGAGACAACGCTCAGGTTTATTTGTTTACGTTCAAACGGTCTACGATAATAATGTTTACAATATTAACACGCATGTCGCTCGTGTGAGGCTTCAATATTATGTGTACGTGGAATTCATACTATCAATGTTTACTCTATCAAATACTTGTGAGTTCGTCATAGTTGTCGGATATATCTCGTATAACAATAAAAATCGAAACAAGGCATGCTTTCATAAGTAAATTTATATAAAATGATGTTGGAATAAAAGTTACACAATGAATTGTTAATATTACAGACGAGACAACGCACGATCTAAATCTTAGGACGTAGAAGAATAAAATAGTATGCAAGAGATACTTTAAAAGGGCGCCACACTCAGAATCGATTATTAAAATTTCTTCTCATAAATGGTACAAGTAAAGGAGCACTCATCAAGTGCTCCGACGAAGGAACACATCGTGAGAACGTCTGCACTCCGAAAAGTTTTCTCCGTCAAGTTCTCAAAATTGTAGACTTACTACCATGTGGCCAGCATGGTGGACCGTGGCCAGTACCCTCACATTATGAGTGGAGACCGGAGGCCAGTAGGAAGATAGTAATAGGTTACAATTATATGTATATGATGAGTTACTTATAATATGTTACATATATCTCTTACTGTTGGAAGTCTCTTGAAAGCACGTCGACTCGTCCATCTCTCAGTGACACGCACACACTTCACTAATGAACTAATAGATCTGACCAGCCCGCGCTCGCGCGGCGCTCCGCTGGCACCAGCTTCAAACTATTTTATTGACTCTCCTGAATTATTTATTAGCCGATCCGTCGACGCGTTTCTTCTGTACCACTCGTGTATATTATAATGTTATTACCATAAAACATACATTCCTGCTGTAGTTTGGACGGCGCTTCAATACAACTTGCTGAACAAGTCACACTGTAAACATTTCGGTTGACTTACAGGCTGCGCCAGTCATTAGTTTCTCTTTGAAATTAATAATAAAAATGGCAAATTTTGGAATTGTTTAATGATTTATCCCATGGCAGCGAATCTCAAGAAGATGGTTATATTATTGGTCTATAGAAATGTTTGCTATTTTAACAACTAAACTTCCAGCAGCTAATGATTCCCAGTGTTGGGCTGTGTGAGCCCACGCTGTATGCGGCGGATCACCCTATTACCTAGCTTGTTTCTCTATTCGTCATCCTAACAATTACTAATTTTTTTGACATAACGGTCGTACATATGTAACTGTTTGACATACATTTGTAAAATATTATAAATCGATAAATAGTAAATTCTTTGTCCATCGATCTGTTGAGGCGCGATTGAACTTCGGCTTGGTCTATATTATTCGCTTCAAATTAAATTCATCGCCATCAAATAAAGTGTAAAATATGTTTGTGATCACCTCGTGCTGCCAATTTCCCGGAGCTGCACCAAATGTCACGGCACTCACTGTATTTTCAAGAAAATTGGCGGCGGACTGTAACAACGGCCACGTTTATTTTCGAATGACACAAAGAGCGCGCTGACGCTTCACTTCCTTTTCACAAATAATAAAGCACAATATCACAAAGACTGAACTCAACGACACTTCTGGTTCTCAAACTGTTGCAATAAACACTACTGCGAGTCATTATTATAGGGATAGAATCACTAGGGCAGCTACCGTCCTCGGATATCATCCTGAAGATTCCGTTCCGGTAGTCTGCCGGATCACTACAAATGAGGTTTTAGTCTTATTATTTGTAATGGTTTGAAAATAACGTTTAAACGTATTTCGTAAGGGCGTTCCTGAGTCAAAGTTATTAACACTCGTGAATTAAGTGAATAGTTTTCTAATATAATAACAATGTAAGGTTGATTGACAAATTAAAGTTTCAGTTCTGTGTCGTCTTCCCGCCATTTGCAACCTTTAATATTAACGTAAAAATGACATGATTTTTGTCACGGCATTCACCTAAATATTTCGCTCTTACATCGAATACTCGGAATCCGAAACCTAATTATATTTCCCGCAAAAAGTTATGTACCAAATCCAAACATGAAAAGCAGGGATATTCGAACGACATCGAAAGATTAACAATATTCGATATCTTGGCTCCATTTAACAGTCGTAATTGAATCCATCTTTCTTTGTATACACATGATTTATATATTTAGCAAAATTTACTGCGCGTGGTGCAAACGACAGATATTCTATAGGGCTTTGCTAAACGACACCATTATTGCTTCTGTCAGAGACTGTACCAAGGAGATTGGGAAAACGATGGGACAGGTTGTGGTAGAGCAGCGCGAGCCGCGGGCGGCTGCGGCCCTTGCCCAGTTCAATATTACATACTGTAAGTTTAGAAGGATAAAGACTGTTTTATAATATAAAACAATAAAAAGAAAGAATTAATTTAGTAACTACATGTAAAATAATACCTATTAAATCAATATAAAAAAGCAATATGATACAAAAATTGAGCAAATATATAAAAGCTTTACAAATTTGTTTTATAAAATATTGGACAACTCACACACGGTCATCTGACCCCAAACTAAGCGTCAGCTTGTACTATGGTGATCAGACAACTGATAAACATATATATTATAAATACATACGTATATAGATATTTACACCCAGACACAGAGAACGAACATTCCTGGTCATCACAGAAAAGTTTGACCTGGGTGGGAATCGAATCACGGCCTTCGGTGTGGCAGTCAAGTTCGCTAACCACTAGACCAATTGGCCTCTAACTCTATAACCTACAACATAATAACTCTAAGTCGTTCAGTTGATTTGTATTAAACAAATAATACTCACTTGTGTGCGGCCCTTTAGCATAAATCAAATTTCAAAATGACCCTTTCGTCGTTGAACATGTGTCCAACCAGAAAGATGACGGTGGATTTAGAAACCAGAAAAAAAAATCCAGCATCATATATTTACTTATTTATTTATTACACATACACAACTATCTTTACAGGTAAAAACCCAATACGACAGGGTGGCCTTATTATACACTATATATATTAGTAGTTAGAATTACTAGAACTATAACACAGTAAATTTAAAACAACTTTTGCGAATTCACTCAAAGTAATGATGTACCAAACTGCTTAGGCCGTCAGTTGGACTTAGTATTGAGCACTGGGTGTATCAGAGAGGTCATTGTGACAGAATCTGATGCAGCCCCAGTACCAACCGACCCTCAACACCCACCACTCGTGGTGAACGTGTGTCTCGCCGCGCCGTCCGGTGTGACCCGAGAGGATGCCAGTCGCGACGCGTTTTTAATGGGAGCAGGTAACTCTCGGCCGCGGTGGAATTTTTATAAAGCTGATTATCACACATTATACTCAAAATTATCTGCTGGAGTGTTATGTATGCGATGCAAAATTTAGATGAAATTTTAAATTAATTTATACTAAGCTATATGAAATATTGGACGAATGTGTACCTAGAAAAATAAGATATGTATAAAAACAAGTATAGTAATTCTAGGTATGTGTATCCGGAATGGTATACAAATTCTATTACAAAGAATATTATTGCTAAAGCTCAACTTCACAAGAGGTATAAATCCACAGGGCTTTATGTGCTCAGTGTCATGTCCATTGTGCTCAGTGAAAACGTTTTTAGGACCGGTACAGCAGCAGTACGGTAGGTACGGTAGCAGCAGCTACATTGATTACAAATAAATAAACTAAATTTTCCTGTTGATAAAATTATTTTATCGCCACTAGCTCAGCGTCACAAGCGGTTCCTGAAGAAGAACCTCGGTTATCCGACATGAGACAGCGGCAGACGGCTGCCATCTGAGCCCAAACTAAACGTTAGCTCGTGCTGTGATGATCAGACAACTGATAAATATAATTGAGTCAGTTTCCACTTTGGCTCGCTGGAGTAAGTAGGGAACTGTATATCCGTTGACCAATACTGTACCAATAGCAAGTTGAAGACACACTCACAGTTCAATATTGGGCATATCAATATGCAGCAAGCAGCACAGTGCGAGCGGCCGCCAAGTGGAACTGTTGCTGCAGTTTTCCCTTCTAATACTCAAATGAAGCGTTCCAATTAGATTTTCCTGTTAGAGCCTGTAATCGCCCGAAGCTGCTTTCCATCGATGGGACGGAGGAAGCTATTCAGTTCTTGTTTCTTTTGTAACAAGAAATTATCTTCTCTGGTATTATTAGAATATTTGTTGGGAAAGATTTTCATTCATTCTCATTTAAGCCATCGAATATCTTGATGAACCTTGTTAAAGCTGATCAACGGGTTGAAATTTGAGATTTTATCATTACTATTTTGCCACATCAGTTCTAAAGGTTATAGATACCGGCTCTGTTTGACCCAGTATCTCTAAAATCGGCCGTCAATGCAAATTCAAAAACCATTTATTCATGTCAGTAATACATTTATAAACTTTGATTAATTCAGTAATTTGAGTTTTATAAACGACATAAATATACTTTTGAAACTGTACAATTATGAAAATAATCATATATTAATAGATGACGAACATTCAAGTGTCCTAACACTATTTGCCCTACCAATATTATATACCCGGAAGATTATGAGGATGGATGGATGCCGGTTTATTATTCTTTTAACTTAACTTATTGAACTCATATAAATGAAATTTGGCATAGAGATAGATTATAGTCTGGAATTGCACATATAATAATTTTTATCAACAGAATACGGGCGAATTTGCAGTCGAAAGCCAAATATCTTTGGACAACTTACATACGGCTATATGGCCCCAAACTAAGCGTTAGCTTGTACTATGGTAATCAGACAACTGATAAATTTAAAAATTTATATACAATTTTTAAATACATACTTATGTAGATATTTACACCGAGACACACAGCACAAACATTTCTGCTGATCACAAAAAAGTTTGATCCGGGTGGGAATCGAACCCACGACCTTCTAATAGGTTAGTTCTATAAGTGAGCTCACAGATTACAATCTTTACTTGGAAGCACAGATTATTTGGAAGTAACTGAACATCGCTTTATCATCCTTACAAGTTTCGTATAAAACTGTCTAGGACTGTTGATACTTAAGGAGTTGTAAAGAGCGTACCTACGACTGAAATTTCTTGGCCATTTTGAGCGAGCACTCCATCAATCTAAAGTTCTGCTCTTCGATACCGTTCGAGCAAGTCATGTGCATTATGAAGTCAGGGGCTCGAAAATTATTTTCATTTTTCATCTCGACATCGGAAACTTTTAATGGGGTTTGTGACCAAATCGAGACCTGGACTGGAGCCTCCAGGGAAGGGACGAATCAGCCGATTGCTCTTCGCAACTTCAACTTGAGTTTATCATGAAATCTACAAGCATACACAACCTATTGGAGCCAGAGTTTAAGGTGAATGGATTCTGTCAAAACATAATAACAATCGACCTTATATGAAACACCAAGCGCGATCTGCCGACCAATACATATGAATATATGGTGTAATTTTTCACCGACCAGTCACGTAGCATTATTTTGACGTACTGCCTCTTACCGACGCATATAGACATATTAAAGTAGAAAATACAAAGTACATTAAATGTCTAGTACGACCTGCTAGGGTTATTGTGGAACGAGAGACACCGCTACCAATGGGAAACTAAAATAACACGAAATAAGTGAGCTTTATGCCTTTCAAATTAAAATTATTTTAGGTTAAAATAAACATGGCGATATGGGAGCAAATTTGTAGTGAGCGAGTTCATTTGGTACGGCGGCTGCTTTGAGCACGCGCTACAATCAAAAGTAAAAAATTCATCAAATATCAAACGAGACTCGAGCCGCCGTGCACATTAAAATTTGATCGTATGACTGATGTATGAGTTTTTCTATTTTTATTCGTTATTTTCAAAAAGTATAGTGAGCTGATGCCTAACTTCAGTAATCATGACGATTGCTACAAGCCGCCGAGCCGTGAATGCTACTATTTCTGCCATGCCGAACCGTTTATTACAATTATGTTGAAAAACATGTTGAATTAGTAACGAGACATTATGCGGTTCAATATGAGCGTGCAACCGTCGGCGCCGTCCGATATCAAATATTTATGTCCGCAGGTTTATCGACACCCGAAAGGTCCCAAAAGTTTCTTTGAGGATCGAGTAGGGCCATGTCAACATGCCACGGAAAAATCCCGGCCCTTAAACGGATCGGTAACTCACTAGACGGACGACGGACGACGGACGACGGAGCGACAGCTACAGTCAAAGGTGAAGCGATGGAATCAAAAGTTTTCTGACCGTGCGTTATTATATATTTCTTCTTTTTTTACCTAGAATAGGTTACTGGTTAATACTCGACACAGATTCCGCCTGATGGTAAGTGGCGATGATGTCTAAGATGTTGGGCGCACTAACTTAGTAAATGACTATTCACTCTTCTCTCGCCATAAACAAAAAACAATAAAACGGACATTAACATTTTACGTACTTTTTTGCTTTTGTTTATAATTTGGCGAATTACTTATTGATGTCATTATATTGTACTGATTGAAATCTATAACAGGAGCTGTATAATCCATATCAAAATGAAATATTCTTTACATTTTCTACATTTGATTGTTAACGACCTGTAACCGCCAAGTTGTATTACAAGGGCCGTCAGTGCGGGGCGATATCTCGTCAAAGACACCATTAAATTGTAACAACGATGAAAGAAGCACTCTACACCCGCGCTCTATACTAAATAGTCATTGCTATCGGAAAATTGAACTCCCAAAGTGACTAAAGCAAGACTGGTGGAAATGGCCGCCGTGAGAGCGCAATATTTAAGTAAGTAATTACTTGAACGGCACAGTACACACTGACATAGCAGGTTCAATACGATAATACTGTCAATAATTATTATTGTACTGTGTAGGCGGCGCGGCGACCGTTGTCGATCGAAGAAGTTAGGCGACGGCGGAGGCGATCGGTTACTACTATTAGGTAGCGGTAGTGCTTGGCAGATTCAGGAGTGCTTTGTGCTTCGGAGGGCACGTAAACCCGTCGATCTCGGTTGTTATTTCAAACAGCAGTCGTTAAAACATGTCGGAGACAGGTGGCATAAAACTTCAGTTGAATGGTGAAAACCCGCCTTTAGGGTTGCGCTCTACACACCGCACTGCAGCAACATATTCCAGACCTCCTACATCGGGAGAGGCCCGAGCTCAAAAGTTGGCCATTAAATGGGTAAATGGCCAAGCTATAAATTATATAAGTAATTTCTTAATGCTTCAAATTTCTCGTAACCGAAAAGTTTGTGTACATTATATAAACTGGATTTGTTTATTCTATTGAAAGTTAGCGAAAGAGCCCGTGGACTGCGTTCCATTTGTTTGTGGCTAGAGGAACCGATGAATTTAATAAGAAAATTCTCTGTATTTTGTTTTCGGCAGTTCTTACATTATTCAGTAGCAGGTTAAGGACGTCACATTAATAAACAATTAAAACAACACATTAAACGTTCCGTGTGTCGCGCGGCTGACAACACCCATACCTCGATAATAAATATTAGTCTTTTAAATGTAAACAATGCAACAGCCAGGAATCGAACCTGGGGCTCTGTAGGCAGAGTGGAAACAGGGCCGTTCGTACTACGCGTGCTTCTCAGTGGAGTGATGAGTGACCACTGTCGTTCAACAGTTGCGCCGGCTGGTTCACACCACAGACACTACTACACTACTCCTTCAGACTGTTGCAAACGGTGCTAATGTAAATGTGCTTGAATATATTAAAGAACATGACAGGGCATGAGCGTGCGATAACCGCTAAGTAATTACACCCGCGTCACAGCGAGCGACCGGCGAGCGGCTGCGGCGTGCGACTGCGGCCTGCGGCTGCGTCTTTAGGTCCTACTAGGGTCTGCTGATTGATAAAACGCTGTACCATATTTATTCCAGATCTGTCGGTAAATGTACTGACCGCCAGTAGTAAATGTCTCTGCTCCAGCCCCGTCGTTACTCTGGCTGATCAGTTTCCACCATAAAGGTATTACTCAGACTGCTTAGAGTTGAGAGAATTGGCTAGCACAGTAATCAAGACAGTAGGTGGTATCGATTATTGATACCGAGTCCGAATATGAATCCTACTAACATTATAAACGCGAAGGTTTGTAAGTATGGATGTATTCGGCAATTAATTCGGAATACAATCTGCCCTCTGAGAGCTATCTCGGTGTACGCTGTCTAAACCAGTGGAGTAACAGAGATGTACCGTAAGATTATTTGTCTGGAGTAGTCCTAAATAAAGGTCGGCGACAGCATATAGTATACCTTTTATGTGGAAGCCGCTATGACCAAAATTGGGAACCATGAATTTTATTAAATCGAATATTATTTTACAAAGCACATCTTGGCATATAGAAATATTTATAAGAACGGACGAAATATTTATAGAATCCTAGTTTTCTCTAAATTAACAACACCGCAACTCGTGAATAGCTCAATAGCTCGTGCGCAGTCGCTCATTAGCTTATAGCTGGAGAATAGCTGAACAAAAGAAAATCAGTTAACATGTCAGAATTCAAGTACTCTATGAATATTAAACTACAACTGAAGAGATGGTAATTAGAAAAGTCTACAGCTTCAACCGTCTAGTACGGAGCTGAGCCATCGTGGCTCGGTAGAGGGTGAGTGACCAAGCCAAGTACCGGATGTTATTTTTCCGACATGACTTAACGATTGCTATTTACCAACAACAACCAGGACCGGAGGTTTTACGTGGCCTCCGAAGTACGCAAGTGTTAAAGAAATGTTTGCCACAAGCGGTCACCCATCCTGCGTATAACACGCAGCCGCAACAAACTGGGGAATTAAATCGTTGACGGTGCCTACTGCAGGCTTTGGAACTTGGTCTCAGCGAGTTCTGGGCACCAATGAGTCAAAGGCTGATAGGATGAGGTCATAGGCAGTAGGTATTTATTGTTTTTATTGTAAAACATCTATGGGCGCAGGTATAAACGGGATCGTTGGCGTGGCGACGCTTGCCGTGGCGACGGGTCGCCACGCTATACTGATGTATACGCACAGTCTATATAGTAGAATGTATGGTCTGGCGTCGGGTCTCCGCGCTATGCTGAGGTACAAAGACATATACATATACAGTCTCTATTGCTTATATTATTGTATTTTTAATTAAATTAATTATTAATTGATTTTGGTTCCATTCTTATTATTTAAGCATATCACACTAGCTGATAGAGAGTGAATACTATACTCCTGTATATTCCGCTTAAACGCGAGGGTTTTGTCGTAGTTAAATACAGAAGAGTGTTCTTGAATACATTGTTAGTAATTAGTGTTGTGATAATGATCCATAATTGGACCGTTTTGAAACGTGACTCAGGAGCATGACTTAACGAGTTTTTCAGTTTGAAGGTGACTTTACTCGTAGAGTAGAGGGCGCGGGCGAGCGAGGGCGACCGCCTGCTCCTCATTACCGTTAACCTTATTTATATTATGAATTTGGAAGTAACTCTGGCTGTTACACTTTCATGTCCGAATCATTGAACCGATTTTGATGAAAATTGATACAGAGATATTGTAGAGTTTCAGGTACGTTGATTACATCTTATCACGGGAAATGTTTGCAGGGGTTGAAATACAGAACAATATCCATATGTACGTATGTATGCATGTTAGTCGTCGTTGAATGTAAAAGACATCCCCATTCCATCATCGAACGAGCCGACGTACGGCGGGTGTCCATCCCTTCGTCGGTAACATCCCTCCAATACGAACGACGCGCTACGCTTCGTCTTTTATCACTCGTGCCGCGAAGGACTAGAATCAGTTGCCCGTGTCGGTGTTGCCGTTCGATTACAATGTAAATGTTCTCAAGTCAAGAGTGAATAGGCTTCTACTAAGTTAATGCGCTTTACCATCAAAGACTTCATCGCCACTTAACATCAGGTGGGATCGTAGTCAAACGCCAACTTATTCAAACCTACTCATAATCATAACTGCAAACAGTCAAAAAAGCAATCTTGTTTTATTCAAACAAATAATCCAACACGCAAGTAGCCAAACACGCACATAGTCAAACCCACACATAATCAAAACTGCAAATAGTCAAAAAAGTAATCTTATTTTATTCAAAGAAATAATCCAACACGCACATAGTCAAACCCACACATAATCAAAACTGCAAATAGTCAAAAAAGCAATCTTGTTTCATTAAAAAAGATCAACTAAAAAAATAGTAAAAATACACTATCATAATATATATATTAAACAAATCGGTTCTAAAACGCAAGCACTTTAGTTTTAATACAATCCATTACATTATTTAAAGAGTTCACTCACGCCTCTAGCCCTGGCTCGGGGAGGCGTTTTACCCGATCGAAGTAATCTATCTTAGTCCCAGGAATAGCGAGGCTGTTGCACTTTCCCATTTCAAGTATACACGTTCAAAATTAAAAGATTTAGCGATGAATCAGCGCTTTTTAATGTATTTTTCTACTGGCTTTTGTTTTGTTTTATCTGTGACTTCAAGACATTGATGGGATACTTTATAGCTCAAGAGGTCGCTAATTACCTTGAGGAGGCCTCCAAAATTGATTCGTGAAAAGGTTAGTGGCCAAGTGTTGGAAGATTTTATGTCAGCGTCAGTATGAACGTCGTATTTCGCCTCGTCCTTTATCATTCGTATTCGTTCCGCGAAGGAGTGGCATAAGTTGTCCGCGTCGGTATACCCATTTGATTATAACGTCTTCAAGTCACGAGTGATAGGCTTTTATTAAGTTAGCGCGCTTTACCTTCAAAGGCTATTTCGCCACTTACCATCAGGTGGTTTTATAGTCAAACGCTAACTTATTGAATATAAAAAAAATCACCCGAAGGTCAGAAGCGCTGAAGCGCTCATGAAATTTTTGCCACTAGCAGCCACTCAGCCTCCTACCGACCCCTGAAATTGTTAGAAACCGTCGTTCTAACAATTGCTCGCTTAAATTAAAAACAAAATTAAATTTTGGAATCAAGACAAAGAACAAAATATAGCTCGTAACCCTTTTAGTAGACACCAGCCAAATGACTTCCTCGACAAAAAACTTTGCAAGTGCTACCTATTAACTAGAAACGAGCTAAATAGTTTCTGCGGCTGAATGCGCCAAGTCTTTAAGGTTCCGTAACCAAAGGGAATAACAGAAAACTAATTATTTAATATCTCTCGTACGACAGTAAAACTCTAAAAAATAAGACAGAAATATACTATGTTGTATATTAGTTTGTTCAGGTCAAATCTTGCAAGTTATATTCCACAAACAGTTTGCATAAACCTTCAGTCCTGATGACAATACATTTTTCTGATAAGCATTACATGATACTACGAAGATTGGCTATAGACAATGGTTAATAATACAGGTGGGAAATTTTATAAGTTTCTTCGTACTAGAGTTCAATAGTTGAAACTTATGTTTTTAAAGAAAAATAAAGCAATTAAAATTTAAAAAAAGTAAAGTGAACTTTCTATACATGACACCGTTTTCTTCGTTTTTGATTTTTAACACCTGACACTTCACATTTTAACAAAACGGTAAATGTTAGATGTGCTCGTATATTTAACAAAATATAAAATAATTCATATTAATATTATAAACATAAGTTAGGATTTTATGAAGATAACAGGGGTACGAGTAAACTGGATTTTAAGGAAGAACATACGTAATTTTGATTACGAAATAAAAATTTGTTTTGAATTAGGCAAGAAAGTTTGTATGAAATTACGCCAGTCCTTATTTAAACCATAAACTTGTGGACTTACGCACTTCAAAACAAATAAATATTTGTTTTAGGGATTCTGAAAATGAACTTAGGGCGAACGAGGGGGATAAAAACATGAAAATACGAACGTAACGTAAAAAGGTTAACGTAAGTTAGGTTACGTTACCGAACGTAAAAATATGTAAACGAAAATTTTTCCGACAAGGTGGTACGGAATCCTTGCTGTAATAGTACCAACTTGCACCAATTTTATTGAGAGTAAATAGTCTTAATTTCTTTCTAGGGTGTAATAAACAATTCCAGTTATTTTAACTACGATAATGTTTAGAATTCTAAAAGTTCGTTGGTTTTAGGGGTCTGTATAATAAAAGAACGCGAAAAGTTCCGCGGACTTAACTCCTTATTATAGAGTACGGTTATTATAATATTACAACTTAACTAATGGCAAAGGTAGTGTGTACACGTTATTTATTACAAGCTTTTAACTTGCAGTATATTATATATAGTAGTTTGTATATTAGTATGTTAGTCTATTTGTTAGTTAGGAGTCAAATTTTGCAAGCTTAATTAGACCCACTTCCTCTTACACTACGAAGCTGGACTGCATACTGCTTCAGTTCCGATGACAATGCATTTTTATGAAAAGCTTGACCTCATAGGTCAGAATTGGCTACAGGCAAGGGAACCCCTCAACGGTTAACAATACAGTTATGAAATTGAGTAGAATTGAACTTGAGGAGTAGAAAACAGTGCAAAGGTTTTTTTTGTGTAAAAAAGGGGATGAAATTATGAATTGGCTTTTCATTGTTGAATATATAAAAATAATATTTCGTACTTGTTGTTGACTGTGTGGGGTGAATAGGGGGTTGGGTAGGGGTTGAATGGGGAAGGGGGTTGAAATTGAATGGAGCGACTAAGACGGGTTAAGAAGGGCTAATAGAAGGGAAGTGAATATAAGCCGTCGTCGGCATTACACTGACCTTCATTTTCTAAGGGCGAGGCTGGTCAAGTTCTCCCGGCCGTCCATGCGGACTCCACTTAAGGGTTAGATTGGAGCTCACATCTAAGTGAGCAACCCACCGGGGGGGTCTCGGTAGTTAAGGCTGTGCCGTTTCCCCCAGGGTTTGGAAGAACCCAGGGATTTTAGTGGGTAGAGGGATGTATTTTCCCGCAGGGTTTGGAAGAACCCAGGGATTTTAGTGGGTAGAGGGATGTATTTTCCCCCAGGGTTTGGAAGAACCCAGGGATTTTAGTGGGTAGAGTAATGTATTTCCCCCACACACCTTCCGAAGAGGGGGTATGCGTAATGCATTTTACCCTCTCAAGAAAAATAAGAAAAAAGGTGAGTGAATATGGGGATTAAAAGGAGGGTTGAAGAGGGATGATGAAGACGTTGGGAAGAGAAGGAGGTTGAGAGGAGACGTACGTGTGAAAAGTTTTATTATTGTTTTAACTACATAGGCTGTTTTGTTTTCCAAAGATTCTTTTCAAAGTTTGTATAAAACGTTTCCGTGGCTAACTCAATTACTTGTTATTCGGAACTAGCTCGGAGTAAATCTAGTAATTGAGTTAAGTGAAAGTGTGTCAGAAATTCTTTGCAATTTTTTACTCAAAGAAGTGCCTCTTTAATTAATACCAACAGATTATCCTCTTGTTATTAATTAAGGCGAAATATAAGAAGCTTGAAATTTAAATGTCGAATGACAGAAGCTTACCTATCTGGGAACGTTGCTGTACTGTAAATTTACGAGAATTTTTTTTATAATTATTAACCTACAGACATATACAGTGTAAATGACTTCAGGTCAAGAGTGAATAAGCTTCTACTAAGTTAGTGCGGCGGGATATTAGTCAAACGCTAACTTATTTAAGGTCAAAAAACTGGCTGGCTGACTGCTGATGGCCTAATGCTGCTGATGGATAACCTAAGTATTATTCTCTCATTGTAACTGAGGGGGCTTAGACCATAATGCACCACGCTGCTCCAATACGATGGTAGGAAGTTTAGTGGTCAACCGAAAGGAAGAATTATGTTTTTTTAATCTAAATTAACTACAACTACTGCCTACTATGGTAATAATATTATAAATGTGAAAGTTTGTGAGGAAGGAAGGATGGATGGATGTATACTCTTTCACGTAAAATCTACTAAAGCGATCTCGATGAAATTTGGTACAGAGATAAACACATAGGATACTTTTTATCAACATACTAAGCGAGCTAGGCTGCCGGTGGTTACTATTAAAATCTAATTTTATCACTCATTTCTACATTTCATTCAAAATATATAAACAACGCTATGTTACGGGTACTCACGATATATGTTTTCGCGTCGATATTTTGACCCAGTTGCATGGTTCGTGGTTTGAGTTTTAAAATCATAAACAATACTATATTATCTACACCCGCTAAAAATACGCGTGCTTCTACACACATATCATGTAACACCTCGGTAAATAAACCGTTTCATGGCATAATTAATGATTCGTTGTGCAGAAGCAGATAGCCTGGTTGTCTGGACGTTGATCTCCCGAACGGGAGTTCCTGGTTTCAGACCCTGCCAACCAAATGCACCTCCCATTTTTAAAAGTTACGTGTTATTACACCAGAGTACATACATACATATGTAGTTTTAAGTTTGTATTCGTTTATAAAGCCGATGACAGATAGGTATTGTCTATCGAGACTTTAAGCTGTAATACCGATTTTTTATAAATTGTTTGTTATTAATTTTACTGTTGACTAAAAATTCACCTCACTTCGGAAGAAGATACGATGAAAACTATCCAGTATTCCATCTCGTCATATAAGCTACAAACTTGCACAATTGTGCTTAAAGTGGTCCAATGGTTTCAGACTTATCATACAAATAGGTTAAAACCTATTATTCTACGGGAACAAATCAGTTTTCTGGGATAACAAGTATACTTATATAACCTATAAGCCTGCAAAATTTCATCTAAATTGGCTCATTGGTTTCAAAGTTGCCATACTAATTTAAACCTGTTATCCAACGGGAACAAAGCGATTTCGTAGGGCAAAATCTATCTTTGAATCGGGTTTTAAACTTTGGTTTTGCGAAGTTTCATCTAAATCTCCCCAATGGTTTTTGCGTGTAGCTCGACAGACAGACGAACAGACAGTGTAAAAAATATTTAATGAACAGAATTGACCCTTTTATAATTTTATTATTAGTATAGACAATGGGACTTTTTATTGTTAAATTTTTACTTTGAGTAAGTAAACTGTTGATTCCTAACACAAAATAAATGCATTTAATTTAATTTCATTAGAAGTTAATTATTACTTGCTTAGGTTAAAGACAACAGTGCGAGAATAACTGCACTCCTGAGAATTCCCCATAAAGTTTGCAAAGGTGTGTAGTCTACCAATTTATTTATTTATTTGTTTATTTATTTATTTACTTATTTATTTATCTATTTATGTATCTATTTATTTAGTTATTTATTTATCTAATTATTTATATAGTTATTTATTTATTTGTTTATATATCTTTTTATTTATTTATTTACATGTCAACAAATTGCTTACAGTATATTTAACCTCGCACAATTGTGAATACATTTACATGACTGTTGTTGAGCACTTTACATAATATTATAATAATTAATTGTTGTTGTAAATAATTAATAAACCCTAATAGAGTATGAAACATGCTGCCAGTGGTTATAGACTCCAGGTATCGTCCTGCTACGGTTTTAAAATTGTTGGATGTTCAGGAGTAGATGTCTAGTCCAGGATTACGTGTAATGATGTTGTTAATGAGCTTCATGGCCCTGGGGACGGGTGCACTTGGCTGACGTGGTAGTCTGGAGCCCAGCAGAGTAATCATCGGCGTTTCTTCGTACTGAGGAGGCTCAAAGCATATGCCACCATGCTACTGCATAATTGGTGGAATGGTTATTGGCCAACCCAAATGACAGAAGTTTTTATGCCACCCGAAGAACTCCCACATGACTATTACTATCTAAGGATACCAATCGGGACTGACGGCGTTTAGTGCCGTCCGAGGCACGGTTCATGAAATTTTAGCCACTAGCGGTCACCGAACCTCCTACCTACCGCGCCCGTTGTTGCTTAAGTTTTGTTAACTAAATCCAAGTCAATAAACTAATTGACTAAACTGATTATGCTAATGAACAAAAAAGCACATCATTCATATTTCCCAAAAACTTTTTGAGATGTATATTATTAAAAAAAATTGCAGATTTTTTCAGAGATTAATAACACAGATTTGTTTAAAATATCTGTACTAAAAATCCATTTAAATATTAACTACTCTTAGTGAATCAGGGATAAAAACCATAATTAAATTTAAAGTTACGATTCAGCCATTACAATCTAAAACTTTATACTTCGTTGTGGGCTCCATTACAAAGTTTAATACATTTAAAATATCTTTACACATGATTTGATGAAACATTTCCAATATTTCCTAGACATCTTCTCATATAATTGAAAGTCCTAACAAATTGTTCAGGAGACAAATTAAATAAGGCAGCCAGTTGCCAATAACGCCCGCTTCACGTACAGAATGATAAATTTTAGAAATTGTCGCTTCTCTCTTAATTTATACAAGTCCTCCCATGTGGCTTCTACTGTTAGGGGCGCGTTCATAATGACTTCAAAATTTGTATATATATCTTTCTAATTTTTATAATTTACGAATTTTTATAATTTAAATAATTTACGAATTTATAATTATAATTCATTTTGTTCCGATCTATTTTCTTTTTTTGTTTTTACACTAACGATTTAGGCGATGCCTGTAACGTTACATGAATTTCAATGAAATAAAAAGGTTACGCTTAATGGCACCTATCATCATCGATATTATTAACAATAAAACAAGAAAAGCTTTCTCATTAGCAATGACAAAATTGCTCATAAGTGGGCTAAAGAGCTAAAAGTTAATATATAATTGCACTAATAACCAGGCATAAATAAAATAAATTATTACTAAATCCATTTATTGCCTATTCGAATTCAATATTAATATGTTATATGACTACTAATGAAATTTGAAATTCGATAACACATTCAGAATTCATTAAATTACATTATTCTACGAAAATTAAATACTGATATGGTATTAAAATTACTGTAATCGAGTTTCAAGTAAATAATAGTCCTTCATAACATACACTCGGTGCAAATTTGATCTGGAATGTTCAATAACAAACCGTTGCCTAGCAACATGTGACAAACAGGAGAATTAAACTTTTTGTTGTTTTATCTGTTGGTAACTCTTTTGTACCATTATTTTTCTAAAACCTTTTACTTGTACTTATAACTACATATAATTTTAAACTGGACTCATCGTGGACTGTGTTATCTTGTGCTACTCAATATATAACTGTTTTAGGGGCCAATATTTCGTATTTGCATGGATTGTGGTGCTGGTTGAATTTTACAAGTTTATTAAAAATATTTAAAAACACAAGCTTTAATTATAGATCCATAATACAAAGAAACACACTAAATTTTGCAACCGTTGAGCAGTTCCTTTGTCTGGAGCCAACCTTGATTGCAGGA
>DWJZ01001889.1:0-21360 GCA_018249125.1 Asbolis capucinus
GAGTACTGAGTAAATTTTAATAAAACTAGTTTTATAAAAAATATTTAAAAATACAAGCTATAAATCCATAGTACAAAAAAACACATATCATAACTGTATTGTTAACCATTGAGGAGTTCCTTCTTTTGGAGTCAATCCTGAACATAGTATCTGGTCATGTTTCGCATGAAGATGCATTGCCATTTGGGCCGAAGGATTATGCAAACTCAGCTGCTTAGCGTAAGAGGAAGTGTGTCTAATTTAGCTTGTAAGATTTGAACCGAACAAACGAATATACTAACGTACACTGCATGTTAAATAAAAGCTGGCAAAGATAGAATATCATATGGAATACTTTGTATCTGCTTACAATTTGTACCACAGAGAATGGGAAAAGCGAGCACCTGCCACAATTTTACGCTATTTTTCAGAAGTCCGAATGGACACTCCTGTACGAGTATATCTTTTGAAACACAAAATTGCAGGTGTTTTCTTGAATTCAAACAACTCTTAATATATCTAATAACTGAGTTAGCATTATACGCAAAGTAGATGTTCCAAGGAGTCTTTACGTTTTCATTTTCACTTTGAAAAATCTAGAGAGGCTATTCATACATTAACACAAATTTGTAGTCAAAACTTCTGTGACCCTCGTTGGGTGTGGAGAAAACAATTTGGCAAGTTCTCGCGATCAACGTGAGACTGTCAACCATTTTATTCGTTGTTGGAAGTTTTCCTGCGAAATAGTATCATAAAGTGACGTAATGGACGAAAGAGGCTCTAACGATGCGCCAGCAGCGAGACCGGCTTAATCTCGTAAATAAAATATTAAGAATCACAGGAACAAGGCGAGGGAGAAATGGCACGAGTTTACGGCATGGAGATTGAACAATATATTTGTGACCTGTATTTCGATTGTGAAGAAATTCTAAACATAGACTAGTGCTTTATGCGAAAGACAGGATGTGACATTAAGTGCACTTTTTTGCCACTAAAAGAGAAAAAAATATACATATACATATTCGTGAGTAACCTCTGTAAGGTACACAACGCTAAATCTTCCCAATTCATTCAGGTGATCCCTAAGGTTTTTTCTCATGAATGAATAACCTTACCTTTTCCCTCAACAAAGACATAATTAAACCCTATGGATAACAATTCGGTTCAACTGGTCTCTGATACTGTATTCTCTTTAGACTCTATGCGCTTTGAATTTTAATACGCACGAGTAGGAAAGTACTACATAAGTGTGGTTACTATTACGTGTGATCATTTAATACAAAAATTGTATTATTGCTTTCTAATAAAAGGCAGTTTAAACGTTAAAACTATAATTTTTTGAGTTTTCCCAGCCTGAGGATACAATAACGAATTGCAGGCATATTAAGCATAAGCACGGAATTCGACTTAATTATACAAAATTGCTAGAAATAATTAATTTAATCGTGGGCGAGTAATCAGACGTCGAATAAAGGAATTATTACACTTTTTATGAAGTATCCACGTTCAGTGGCTTGTGTCATAAAATACGGGGAATTATTGCGTACAAAACGATGACAAAATTTAAATTAAAACCTGAGTTATTTACTTAAATGAGATACAAAATGAATTTATCAAATTACAATAAATTGTAAAGGAAATATTTAAGAGACTTGAAACTAAATTCTAAAAATCTTTACCGTATTCTCCTCGTTCAATGGCAACAAAAGTTGTAAATCATTTGGCGAGATAGTATAAGTGTGTTACAGACTTTTTTGGCCCACATCAAGCACCAGCTTCTCACAAAGTAAGGGTTAAATTATTACCAGTAGGTAAGTACGTGAATGCCAGTAGGTATCTTAGTTGGAGAAATGGATTTATAAATTAATGGGAAAACTAACTTTTGTCACGGACTTTATGATTAAGTCAGTCCTAAGTTGTTCGAAGTAACAAAATCTACGAACGGAAAAATCAGTCATAATATAATATAAAACGCAGCCCACATAATATTTTTTTATTTTAATACAAATTATGTGCCTCTGCCCTATAATATCTATATTTTAAATTATTCGTAGCTAAAAAAATAAAACATTTTCAATTTAGTTGTCAACTGGTATTTCTTGATCTATTATTTTCCCGCGGTTTCTTTAAAGTACGTATAGTACAAAATAAATAGTAGTTCAAGCTGTGTCGGTTACTTGTGAAGGGTAAAATCCCCAAATTTCGTCACGTGGCAGTCACGTGTCACAAAATTTTCGACACATCGATTACACTTTACATGACACTTTAATGTCATGTCACTAATTGTTAACGATGAGTGACGGCGATAGGATTACGCTAAATAGAAGCAAAGGTAAAGTGGTTTCGAATGTGCCCGCGAACAAAATATTTCTAGACCTAAAGATTTCTTTTAATAGCAAGCAGTAAAACTTTGTATCACCTGTTGGTTTGCTAGAGTCCCTTTGTTTTTGTTGACCCCGGTTGCTACAAAGGTCCATTTTCTTTTCTACCTTCGAAAGCTCTCGCTTGCAGTTGTCCTAACTAACGCGTAACGCGTTGGTGACACCCTGCATAGTTTAACTAACGTCTGTGTGCAGTGGTGATAACTTTTCAACATGTGAACCGTCTGTTCATATACTAGTATATAACATAGAACTTTTATATACACAATATATATGCGACTTTAAACAATGTATCAGTTGAAAAAACTGGTGAAAAATAATATTGCGGCGGTGAAAACTAGTATTGTTCATTTAAGAAACATAGAGAACGATATAGAGTAGTTAGACTGTCCGCACGAAGTGCATAAACTAATCTATTTGCGATATGTCTGACACGTGGCGCGTAACTCGCTCCCAAGAGGCCTGCTGACATTCATTTCGCGTTTTATTTGATGTGCTTCAGACCAACTTACGATATGCTACAGCCGAATGGCCGTAGCGTACCTACATTGCTGGAAAATCGATTGCAGTTGGGTAGGTTCATTTGGGATCAATGATTGAGAATACGTTTTAATATTGCTAGAAACTGCTTAGGGCTCTGTGTACATTCTGCTTTCGTCGGTTGATCGGGGGTTTGTAACCAACGATTTTTAACAATGTAGTTAGAAATAATTTAAATTTGCAACACAATTATAAAAATGATAGAAGTAAAGTGGTCGCTTTAAAATTGGAGATACTTCACGCACACTAAATATGAAGTAAGGTATCTACTTACCTCCGTTAGTATTTTATTTAGCCATATTTTCAATAATGAATATTAATTTATTTATAATATATTGACCTATTGTGAAGTAAAAAAACAAAGACAACTTTCATTCTCCTCATCTTGTTATTTATGTATAACATCTTAACTCTCCAGAAATTTGTGGAAGTAATTTGATGCAAAGCAACAGAAACATGTGACAGGAAGGAATGCGTTACAGTCCGTCATTAGGTGCTTATACCTCATTGAACAAGATCGGCGAGTCCATAAAAACTACCTCAGTACAATTCAATTTATTAAGAAATACCTTGGACACTTACATAAATAATGCAGATATATGACCAATGTGATACACGAAAAAGAGGCATAGTACGCTCTCCGATCAGGTGGGCTGATGTTCACTGAAATTTGCTCAGAATGGGGGAATTAGGGAGGTCTATATCCAACACAGGACGCTTAAAGGCTGATGGATGGATGGATGGATGAGATTTAAACATTCAGATAACGCCATATATTCGGAGTGAATTATAATGTAAATGAACAAAGTCATGTTTTGAAAGATAAGGAAAGAAATAGCAGTAGTAAATGAAGTAATAGAAAACGCTGCTTAGAATTCTTCTAATTAATTTAAGAATATCAATATCCAAAGTTGCTTATAACCAATAGAAGATGTCAGATGTTCTACATAATATGCAAGAACTATAAGGATTGTTCGTTTTTTTATTGAATTTTTAATCATCTCGTTTTCGTCTTAGCTTAATTATTAAATTGGCTATTTTGTTTAGGATTCTGGCTTCCTCCGAGAGAGGATAAGCAAGAAAGTCTTACCCACATCGCACACATTCATATTTTATTTTGTGTATTATAGGTCATTGTGTCATTCTCGTACTGGACACACTCAACTGTGTTATTATTTAAATAACAACACACACCCAAACATCTGCAAAAAGTAAATGATCTTCAAAAGACTGAAAGATTGTCTCATCTTATACCTCCATAAAAACAGTTACGATTGAGTTACCTTTTAGATATGTATACCGAATTAGATCAAAATGAGTTCGCATTTTGGATTTTTGGTACTTCAGACAGAGCTGAGAAACTTACTACACGTTTCGTTTGCTCCGGGCGTTAAAAACATCCTACTAATATTACAAATGCGATGGGTTTATAAGGATGGATAGATTTATAATGATACATAAGGAACATTAAGTTCTTTTGTCACACTACTAAAAGTTAATGCTGAATTAAAAAAAAGTGTATTAATATTAATCACATTAAGTGTGTAACAATTTCCGAATTGCTTCGTAAATTTAATTCAATAACTAGAGACTGTACAAGTGTTTCGATGTAGCGATAACCCTCGTATTGCCGCCACGTGACCAGCAATCACACAAATTGAGGCACGCTCACTTGACTTGACTTCTCCTTGTGGCAAAAAAAACAATAAAATATTATTGAATATATTACAAATAGGGTGCTTTCAATATAACTTGGAAGGCAAACTCCGCAAACTCCGTGTCTTATTATCGACGATATATATACATTTTTGTCATAATTGTGTTGCGTATTTTGAGATTTATACATATGTAAGTGTTTACAAGATTAGTATGGACTAGAGATTGCGTTCGCTTCGCTTCGCAGAAGATAGCATAAAAATTATCCAAAAATCCTTCTCGTCATATAAATATGACTAAAGTGGTCCAGTGGTTTCAGACTTGCCATACAAATTTGAACCTATTATCCCACGGGAATAAGGCAGTTTTATAGGATAAAAAGTATATTATGTTATACATAAGCTACAAACATGTTAAATTTCATCTAAATTGGTCCTTTGGTTTTGGAGTTGCCATATGATATGTAACCTGTTATCCTGGGGAACAAAGCCATTTCCTGGGCTAAAACCTATCCTATAATCATTCTCGGATTTTAATCTGCGATTATGCCAATTTTTATCTAAATCTGTCCTGTGGTTTTTGTGTGTAGCTTGAACAGACAGACGGATAATAAATCCAAGAAAAATTGTTTTGGTCTCTATATCGCTAACAAAGCCTCCCTACATAAAAATTTTCAAAAAATATTTAAAGTACAGATTTGACTCTGTTACAGTTTTATTATTAGTAAAGATGAGAATAACGGGCTATACGAGTATATACAAAAACTACTCGTATTATACTATATCCAATATAAGGTAAGTACATTTAGGTATATTCTTACAATATTTAAATGAGTCCATATTTGCGGTTCTGTCACGTGCCGCGCGATACCATCGCACCGTCTGATTTAGTTCCGGTACGAACTTCCCTCTAAAATGTGGCGTTTTCGTGGCCTTCGTAGGCGATTATTTTAATATGAGCAAACTATTTATTGTCCTACCAATATTATAAATTTGTGAAAGTTTGTTAGGATTAGTGGATACATGGAAGGATGGTGCTTGTTGCTCTTTCACATAAAAATACCAGACGAACCTGGACCTGAATAAATGTAATGTCATTTACTTTTATTATACCACAGAGATATGTAGATTATAATGTAGACTAACACACAGACTATTTTTTATTAACTAACCACACTTATCTACGAATTTAGTCTGATAACGCTGCCGCAAGTTTCGATATGCACAAACAATGAACTAAATGAAGACAAATAGTACCTTTTCAAAGAATAAGTCATGCAAGTAACGTATGATATGAACAAGTCAAGATGTCTTCGTACGTCAAGATGTTTAGAAAATATTATCCTCATTTTTACGAATTTAAATATGCGAAATAAATTCCGTCTGTTATTCTTACACGCTCAATAATGGCTCCTTATCATAGAATCTGTTAACAAATTCCGTGTATTCGATGTGTTCAGTATAATCATCTGTATAAGACTCTTAGTGAGCTGTACAAAGTAATTACTAATTATCAATCTAAGTAATTACTAACTCTAAGTGCCTTAGTTAGTCACTTGAATCAATAATGAAGGAAGCATTAAAATACTTTTTGATCTAAAATTACAATATCACCAAATATAATATTATATAAAAATTTCAACAATATTCGCGATAGAGTTATTGCTGAAAAAATAACTAGAGAGTGCAGCAACATAAGTGAGTGAAACAAAATAAAACAAATACAAAAGAGGGCTACAATTGGCATTAGCTCTCGCTTTTAATATAGC
Source organism: Asbolis capucinus (assembly GCA_018249125.1). NCBI lineage: Eukaryota > Metazoa > Arthropoda > Insecta > Lepidoptera > Hesperiidae > Asbolis > Asbolis capucinus. The sequence continues at coordinate 6,325 of DWJZ01001889.1, forward strand.
GTTAATTATGGTTTTAATTGAGGGTGCTCGAATAACATATTATTTTCCCGTTTTCAGGCGAGCCGTGGCCGGCCTCTGCTTTGTAAGGTCGACAAAAAAACCCAGTATATATTTTATGAGTAACTGCCTGTTTTATTTGTAGTTCGATTTAATTAAAACAGTACAAGCCTATCACAATATATCACGGAACATCCAAATCGAATCGACCGTTTCTGAGATTAGCGCACAAAAACTCACAGACAGACAGAGACAGCAGTACTTTCAATTACAGATTTATTATATGCATGTATAAAGAGATCGTACTGTTTTTGGGACCACATGCCGTATCGAATTATGAATGAATATGAATCATTAGAATTATAAAACTGTGAGTTCTTTATATGTATAGTTGGAGCATTGATTGCTAAGGGTAATCATTATTATTTAGGCGCTTCCTTGCTTTGGAATAAGTATTACAACCGGTGGTAAACCACCATGGCATTCGCTTTTCCATATGAGATACGCTCCAAACTCTTATCTTGCCCAGTTACCTACCTCGCCCTGAAACGGCTTCTTTCGGATCTCTATGATGGGGAAAAGAAGTGGTAACCAAGCCAGTAGTGAGTAGGGTACCTATGCTATATATGTTTATAAGTAATTATGTTTATGAATACAGCATAAATGTAGGTAAATACATATGTCTATAATTATAGCATATGTAGCATAATTAAATTTCATAAGAGATCTTATGATTAGGCGAAATAAATTTATATCAGTAATGTTTAATTAACGTTATGCGTAATGTTTTTTTTTATTGAAACGTTTTATTTAAATTTGGCTTAAATCTTATTTACTTAATAAGTACTTTATTTAACATAATTTTTATATTTAAAATTATTGCTTTTTCAATTTAAATTGTTGGTTCCTATGAATCATATATTTTTTGTATTTTGTTTTTTTGCTGACCTTCCGTTGGAGCTCGTCGGAAAGGTTCGGATGCTTCCGGTGGGGTAGAACGGATGAACCACATCCGGCGAAAACTCCAGCCCTATTCTATGTAAACGTCAGCCTACTATTGTCTTGTTCTTCTATAATATCTTTATAAACCGAGTTTATGTTCATTTAATTATTTTATTCATAAAATATGTTGTCCGATGAATTTTATAAACATCCTTTATAGCCCATTGAGATTAACATTTTTCCAGCTGATTCGTTGAAGTTTTAGTTTACATAATAAATAGGGAACCCTATGATTGCTCTATGTCTATCTGAGTTCAGTCACCTTTAGTCATAGAAAGCATAATTTATCACTACATATCTCGTTGACAAAGTGATAAAAGAAATCTTCAAAAATCATTGTACGCACTACAATGTATTATCTCTAAAAGTTTTTTCTCCTCTAGAGCATAGTGCTAGTATATAACGGCTTGGTCCATTAAAATTTTGTGCTTTATAATCTTATTTTTATAGGCTTAATAAACCTATTGTAGTTTACTTTTGATATAGCATCTCCCCTTGTGACTGAGGCGACTTCGAACGTACTCCACCACGCTGAATCAATCCTGTTTAGTGGAGTGGTTAGTAGACTAACCGAATGTCAGAAGATTTATACAAGCAGAAGGTATCCAACGTGGCTTAACGACTGCTATGTTAAGATAGCAAGTTGACCGTCGGCTTTACATGACTCTCGAAGCTCGGAAGCATTTAAGATTTTTTTGCCACTAGCTGAAACCCGCACAAACGACCTCATCCGCTGTTGCTCTATAGAATTGATCATTTAGAATCTATACAAAACTATGAGGCTGTGAGTGTTTCCGTTTATTTGATACTCATTAAAAATCCTTTAGCCTTCTTTGCCAGTTAACTGTATAGTCTTATGAATGAGAAAAAATCATAGGTGCGTTGTCCATTAGCCACGATTGCTTCAACGAAGTACAGCTTTCTTTCTTTCTTTTGTTTTTTTTCTTTGCTTATGCAGATGTTTCAAGAAGTCTTTCACTTCCTTCTTGGCTCAGAACATTGTTGGCAACAACCTTGCTAATGTAATCACTTAACATCCGGTGATCTGATTTCTTCCTTGCCTGCTTTGAGCATAAAACAAATAAAAAAATGTTATCGACTAAACAGCCTCAATATTGATATGGATGGACCAAATAACATAGGGTTAAAAGGAGTTTTATTATTTTCTAATACCTCTCAATTTCCGTATTATATTGCCTTCTTTTCCTGTATAGCCATCCGTCAAGCACTTCTGACGTATATTGTGTGTGTGAATGAGTGACTTTATATTTTTATAAGTAACACGTCGACACTTTGACGTCTTACTCTTTTATAGACAAGGGAGTATGAACGAAAAATACTCGAAGAAAATATGATAGACACGTGATCGCGTCACTTTACGAGCGTTTTAGGCATTGGTCTTGAGCACGGGACGCCTGGATTCTTATTCAAACTAACCTTTCAAGGTGTACTTATGGATTTAGTCTGGTAGTAATATGTAACTTGTTTCGATATGTGTTGGAATGAGGTGAAAAAACGTTAGTATATGGTGTGAACCTATTAATCCCCATTCAATGAATGTGTGACACACAACATACATAGATAAATATTGTACCTCTATCGATAGTAAAAAGTATACCGAGAGAGTTCTACACTTAGAAATACCATTTTATTTCGTTTTGATATTTGCTTATTTCAAAAAGTCGCAAGACAAAGGTCCCTTGTGTAGTGGCAAAATATTGTTCAGAAAAAAAAACTTTATTTTCGGGTACCTAGGTCTGAAGCCTGCAGATTTTGTGTTTCCTCGCCAATCTACGAGGCCCTAAAAAGGGTATGCGCTTGTAATATCGTCTGTTGTATAAACTTCCAGCGTTTGATGTGTTTTTATTATAGTGCTGTACATTAAAATATTAAAGAAGTGAATAATTATTAGTCACTTCATTCGAAATGATTTATTGATTCGTATAATTATTGATTGATAAAAACCATTTGTATAAGTTTGTATAATATCTAGGTGTGATTTAATATACGTTATCTACTACAACTAATAAATAAATTATAATTTATAATAATTTACATAGTGTTGTTATTCATCATCCTTCAGTTATTCAATTTACAGCACAAAATGTATTATATTTTTTTTATTGTATAATTAGGACTTGTTTTTCGTATATTGAGTATTTTAATTAGAAGGTGACGTTCATTTTTATGTTGGGTATTATTGTGCATCAGTTTCGGTTATTACATACTATTTAGGTAGGTAGTATTAGGCTAGCGTTAAATAAAGTAATGATTTCCATAAAGGTAGTTTCCGAATTTTTTTATCAAAAAAACTACTTAGTTTAGGAATATATTACAGAGATGGGTAAAGTAGGGGCAAATTAAAACTCAATATCGTCAAATTCTCATAATTAGACGGTAGCTACAGCAGTACAAGCCAATTCGCTGGCGTCTGTACCTTATGAAACAACCGACGAAATCCCGAAGGAGCTACAGCGAGCGATAAAAGCGTCATGCATAATGGACGGCTGTCCGAAATCGAAAAATTAAACTCCCGCCATCTGCCGGTCGGGGCGGATAATTACGTGAAGGGTTGCTCTTGTTTTGACATGTATCCGTTGGCTTGCAGGGTTATGATCTTTGCTAATTACCCTCGTGCACGCTGGGCGCCATCATGTCCGGCCCCCGTAGGAGTTGAGCTCGCAAACCCCTTCAATATGAGTTTTTGTTACACCTACGTTAATTGAGTGTGCACAACATTAGCCATCGTTATTAGTCAGGGCATTAATAATGCGGTTTGGTCCTGATGTTTTCAAAGATTCGTTTTGGTTGGCGAATGTGATAACAATGCTTATTGGGAAATATTTTGTTGCTTTTAATTTCTGTTTGATACTTCGTTGTTTCTTTTAGAAAGTAGATTTATAGGGTTAAGCTATTTTTTTAGACTATACATATCTAATGGTTCAATGAAAATTGCGATAAAAATTGAGATTTTTACCCGTTTGTGTTTTTATATAATCCAGTAATTATGTATAAACATAGTAGACATTATACGAACAAGAAGCGTATCAATTAGGTATCTAAAATAAGGAATACAATAACTTTTAGGAACGGTCGAAGTTTTATAATGGGCTATTTATAATTTGGATGGTTATATGAATAGCCATATTAGACAGATAAATCAAAAACTCTTAAGTATAAAGTGTCATCATCAATCAATAAAAATCATACTCTTTTGTAACTTAAAATAGATAACAATGACTTAAACAAACAAGTTTAGTACGAACTTGTTTAAGTCATTTTTATCTATTTTAAGTTATTATTTTAAGTTTAGTACGAACTTGTTTGTTTAAGTCATTGTTATCTATTTTAAGTTATTATTTATTATTTTAAGTTTAGTTAAACAACCTGTTTAGTATTATACCATTAAAAATTCTAAACTACGTTTTTGTGTATATTTCTAAGCAAAAAAAAACCATTCAAATGCTTCAATTTTTATTGTAAGTAGTCAGTATAGGCTAATAGTTAAAACCTTAGTCTTTGAGAGTCTGGATTTAAATCCTACGCGCAGCTGTAATATTGAAAAGTTAATTATTACAAATTAATTGTCACTTGATTTAGCGGAGGAAAATATTGTAAGGAAACCTGGACCCCTGAGAGTTTTCCATAAAGTTCTGGATGGTGATACGAAGTCTATCAACCCGCACTCGGCCTCCGTGTTGGACTGTGGCCAGCACATCACATCGTGAGACGAGACCCGAGCCCACTATAATGAGTCAGTTAAAATGTTATTAATATATAGAAAGGGTATTTTTCTATAGTAACTTTTAATAGAAGACATGAAAGACAAACTTATAAGTAGATATTTTTAACAGCAGTTATTGTGTCTTAGTCCTGCTGCTGAGATACCATTATATATTTTCCTAAACAACAAAACAATATAGCTACTTACTTTAAAATATATTTCCAATGTTTCGAAATTTATCATTATAGTTCCAAGAGAATTTAATTATGTTTCTTACTTGTTGTTGCGACAGAAATAACTTTAAAAATGTTCTGTTGTAGACATCTTGTTGTATGCAAAGGCCATTGAAATATATGTAGTTGTTTTTGAGATCCATTTGTTATTTGTTATGTATATGTAGCTTGGGTTATTCGATTGCCAGACGCACGTTATACTAGTGAGGGCGTATGACGTGGACGTGAGGACGTAGTAGACCAATTGGGTGGGTAGGTACTTCAGGATTCTCAATTAATCAATACATTAATACTATGTACATAAAATATAATTTATATTTCCAAAATAAACTCAGTTTGATACGTAAGTATTATGTAATTAAGTAGCAATAAGCGCTGTGAGCGCGAAAGAAGTTGGTGATAGCTTAGTGGTTAAGAATTCGGCCTCCTACTCGGGGGGTCCGGGTTCGAATCCCAGGGCGCACACTTTTGACTTTTCTGAGTTATGTGCGTTTTAAGCATTTAAATATCACTCGTTTTAACGGTGAAGGAACACATCGTGATGAAACTTGCATCTCGTGGAGTTTGTTAGACTCAAAGTTGTGTGAAGTCTGCCAATCCACACTTGGCCAGCGTGGTGGACTATGGGCCTAACCTTCTCATTCAGAGAAGAGTCCCGTGCTCAATATTGGGCCGTGATGAGTTGCGATTAAGCGCTGTAACGATGTCTGAAGTGACGCGGCGCTTAAATTTTTAATCGACTTGAAGAAGAAGAGTTTTTCTGTTCGACTGTAATATACTTCTATTTATTTCGCTTTGCCTCTTTAGACATAAATATTAACTACGAGAATTTATTCAATGTACTTATGTAAATATATTTTCGGTAAAATCATCAAAATCAAACTTTGATTGAAAGACTGATCCGAAGCAAATTCTGATCCCTGATACTATTATTCAACTAGCAAATTTCGCATGAACAGAACTAAAGACTTACTAAAATATTGCAAGTTAAATAAAAGTTAGTAGTTAAATGTATTGCCAGAAAACACAAGGCAATAATATTGATTTCTTTTTAGTTTTAGACAATGAAAAAGTATTCAATAATATAATATTACGTGAAAGTTCTTTTATGAAAACTTGAACGTTAGACCCTTCGTTCTTCAATTATTGTTATTTATGTATTGTTTACTCAGCGCTCACAATATAAGTGCTTAAAACCGTGTTTTTGACTGTACAAACCTTCAGGAATAAAAGTGAAATTGCATCAAAATCCGTTGTTTTAACAGAAGAAAGCTAAGAAACCAACAGACAGAAGCGGAGGACGAGTTTGTTTTATACTGTGTAGTGTTTATCATTAACTATTCTGATATGCCAGGCATAAAATCGAGCCATTTTGTTGACAACCATACGTCATATATTTTCCGCGTATACCTTCGCTGCATATTTGTTAAATTATTGAATATCAATTAAGGCATGAATAAGGATTGTGATAATCGAGTCACTGGCCATCCGTCAACCATTTGGAGTTAGAAGCGTGAAAAGGTAACAGACATGAGAAGTGAATGGACCAATTAAATAATTCAGTTAATCGTGGAGCCGCCGGCGACGACGTAAACATGCGTGAGAAGGGCGAGGTGTCGTAGGAGGAGGGGTTTGTGGAGGGGCGAGGGCGTGGCCGGTGACGTCACGAGGCACTCCGCTCGAGAGCTCAGTCGGTCATCACCCGGCGCACGGAACGGTCGCGGCGACGCGTCGCCTTTTTTTAACCCCGAAGTACGGATAAAGTCGCCAAAATTTTCGACCGACAGTACCACTCACCCTCCAAGGTGTTGAAACTGGAGGACGACCCTTGGGGGTCATGTGCCATGTACTCCCCGGACAAGATGAAGTCCAGCGGGGGGCTCATGGCGCCCCCGGGCTGCTTTCCAGGCCGGTACAGCCCGACGTACCGCAGCACCGACCCTCGACGTTGCGTGCCAAATCCATCCGTGAGTACCCTGAACATTTCTCACTATCCTGTCGTTATAAATCTTCGGTGTTGGAATGTTTGTTTACACGTGTCAGTGAGATGCATCGACCTCGGGCTTGATACATTTCTAATGTTATAAACAAATCAAATATAAATAAATTTGTTAACTACTCGTAAATGGTCTCGTCCATCGTTCATCTTCATTGACACGTTTTCTTTCAGAACTACCACGTGTATGAGCTGTGCGTTGTGTTTACAAATTTCAGTGTTGTCATGTGAGCTAGCGGCCTTCGCGAAATATATGGAGCTCCATGATTGTTATTATCTATGTATATGTAATTATTTTGTTCGCGAATTCATGAATTCGTTATTTGTGCATAGTATTCAATTAAATTAATTAAATACAAAATTTACAAATTGGTTCAATTTTGAGCTTCAAAGTTAAAAGGCAAAGATTAACAATGGAAATAAAATTAAACAAAATTAATAAATATTTTAATATTTAATGACTTTAACGAATGTTATTGTTATCTATATATGTCTTGAAAAATCATTCTTTATTGTTAAAAAAACATAAAAGATATTAAACTGGTTTAACATTAATTATCTCTTGAATATAAAAGGTTACGATAAAATTATGTAATTTAAATGAAACACAATAAAACAGAACAAATAACTTAAAATATATTAGAATAAATAACTTAAAATATTTTAAACATATTTCATGTGTATACCGACACAAATAAATTATTTCAATAATACATAGATATTTGCAAAACTTGTTAAACCAATTTGCTCGGTTTTCTGAACTTAAATATTACAACAAATTTATTTTACCTAAAATGATACCTTAGTGATAAAAAGACTATTTGAATACAATAAATGTTATCATATATTAAATGCAATACAGTTAAATTATTAAAAGCGTAATTTAAATAGAAATTAATAATATAGTGTCAATTAATGTCATCATGATCAGTATAAGATTTTGAATAAGTATAACAAAATAATACTATTCAAGTAAGTATTCGTTGTCTTAATTTCCGAACCTGGTATATAAAAATACTACATAGTTTTATTACTAAATAATATTTTTTGCTATTTTTTATTATTATAGTATAATAATAATACTATATACGTATGTATTAATTTACTTTAGAGGTAGAGAAAGCAAGACACGGTTGTACCGTGTGTTTTATATAAGACGCGTATATAATTTAGAACGGTGTAGACGAATTTCCCGACGGCGCGGCTACCGGCGCCGGCGGCCGGCGGCTGCAGCTACGCGCTCCGCTCGTAGCTCGCCTACAAAGCCCGTAGCACCGTTACGACGTAGCTTATCTACGAGTATAAATTAAAAATGAAAAAAGTTTATGGTTAAATTAACTATTTAACTGAATACTATGCACAAGTGACTTTTTGTTTTTTCCAGGAATTTACAGGTGGAGGAGATTTTGTAAGAACAGTTCACAAAAAATATTTTTGCAGTGATTTAAATAATAAATACACTAATTCTACAAAAAAATTTGAAAAGGACAAAACAAAGTAATTGATAAATAAAAAAAAATGTTTAGATTTTAAAAGTATAGTAGATATACTTCAATTTAACAACTTAAAAAAACTCTATCCCGGGAAAACCATAACTTAAAAGTTAGTGTGGTAAGCTTGCTTTACTCACACATTAAATTTACACACATAACCCTAACGTAGAAGAAATTTCAAATGAATTAATAACACTACTCAAAATCTTAAATATCGGTGAAGCATAAAAGTATTTTTACATTTAATCCTTCTTATAAATAATTAGATATTAAACGATTCGGTTTCATGAAATACTTGCAGTGTGTTTTTCTAAAAATCAAAAAAAGACAGTAACAGTTTTAGTTATATCTTTTTCTATATCAGCAATGATGTAAAAAAAGATGAATAAATAATAAATATTTAATATTTATTCATTTATATAAATATAACGATTTGATTGAACATTGTATGTATTTTATTTCAAATTAGTATTGTTAGAAATAACTGATAATATGAACAATCTTAATTTCTTGACAAGCTTCCAAAGGAATTAATATACATAATTACCGTGTAGTCTTCAAAACGATTTCTGCGCATACTATTATATACAGCAATATTATAATTTGATACATTTTTGGGATATATTTTACACTAACATACTAATGTCCTATAATATATCGGCAGTAGAGTATCTGTACTCGTATGTTATAGGAACCAAATGTAAAATATTCAATAAATTTCATAGTACTTGATTTTCATGTGGTATCATAGTAAAAGAAGGTTTAACTCATCAACAAAATAAAAATTAAAGATCACTATACATATATATATATATACATATATTATATTTATATATATATATATATGTATTTTTATGCAAGATGGAAGCTGATAATTACTTGTTTGCAAGATTATTTTCAAAAATGGAGTTTCAGTTTCAACTATAAACGGACTTATTATTTTGTATATGTATCAAAAATTAATTAACAGTTTTTTGCGACCGAAATCTTCGATGATCGAGTCAAAGGATTTACTAACGTGTGTGTCTGAGGGCTCTGCCTTTTACACGTTGTATAAAAATTCCTCAGCCTTATTTTAACACTACCATTTACAGCTAAAGTCTCCAGTAATGGTGTTGTAAGCATGAGATAATCTTCTTTAATTTCTTAGGTATATTTATCATAGTGACTGAAATGAAAGTTATGAAAATTGGATAAAATAAAACTGTTTATTCTAGAAAGCTATGAAATGCAAACTGATTCAAGTAGAAAACAATTTTCTTGTTAGGTATGTTACAAGCAACTTGAGGTAAGTTGTACGTGAAATTATAACATGACTACGACTTTATTGAGACTGTTTTAATATGTACACAAACTAAACAAGAAACGAATATTTATTTTTGTTATTTTTCATTCCGTCATCTTTCTTCACATCCACCTAGGGTTGACTCTTGCACAATGCCATTAGGCATTTAGTTTTATTCTAATAAGAGGAGACAAATGTGAATAAATAATTAAAAAATTCTCCAATTATTGGAACCATACTTCAGAAGGAAAGTTTTTATTTTCTGGCCGACATGGTGATGCTAGCATATATGTATGTACTCGTACCTATTACAATCGTTTATAAGATTCTCGTAAAAATTGGCAGAAACGGATTGTAACATTTTTATTTCATGCACATACAAATAAAATTATTTGAGCTCGTCAAAGCGGCAGTATAATTACCAATTTAATATACTCGTACGTAATCGTATATGTTAAAGTCAAAATGAAACGTTCCCGTTCAGTATCAGTTGGGGTTGGTATTTACTGATTAAACAAACCAGCAGCAATAAACAGAATTTATTAATCTGTGTCTTAATTAGCAACATTTCGAATATGCAGATTGAATATCTGGTCAATATTCATTTTCAGTAATTTTGTGTAATTTTCACTGCATTTACGATATCGTTGGCATTGGAATTTCATATTAATTTGTATATTTTATACCTTTTGTTGTAATATTTATTATTCTATATATAAAAATAAAACAAATTCATTGAAAATAATGACTCTCTTTCCCCGTTTCTGTATTACAAATGGTGTCCTGAAGTATATGCTTTGTTTTTTTTCAAAATAACCCCCAATAGTTTAGTCGCATGTACGTAATATGCTATAATACAACATGATTAAAGTTTTGCATATACATATATGTATATTAAATAAATACATAGATATCTCGTGACATCTCACACACGGCCATCTGACCTCAAACTAAAGCGTTAGCTTGTACTATGGTGATCACACAACTCATAAACATACATATATATTTATAAATACATACTTACATAGATATTTACACACAGACACACAGGACAAACAATTTTGCACATCACATCACACCATCAAAAGGTTGACCTGGGTGGGAATCGAACCCACGACCTTCGGTGTAGCAGTCAGGTTCACTAACCACCAGACCAACCGGCCTGTCTGCTGGTTGAATAATGATAATAGTAAGTTTGTAGTGGATATTTCTTGAATATTAAACTCTAGTAGTACTGATATACAAATTAAAGTAATTCTACTATTTATAATAAACTAATAAACATTTATTATAAAATTAACATTTACTACCACTTATTCATGAAAACCCCCTTTTTAAAGTACTATGTGATTTTCAAAACATGGTGCTTATAACCCAGTATTATATCTAAACTTTTCTACATTTCATCATGTTGAATAGCAATAATATTAAACAAATTATGTTGTAATACTAGAATTATTAACATTTACATATTTATTTATTACATTTATTTTATGACACTAACAATATACTTTATTTATGAAATATACATATGTACATATTTTTTACACTCGGATACCCAGAACAAACATTCCTGGTGATCTCAAAGTTGTCCTGAGAATCGAACCCAAGTTCGTCGAGCTTAGGAGTCAAGTTTATTAATCACTTGACCAATTTATATGAAGCAGTCGATCGAGTAAGTCTACTTGTCCTAGAGCAACACAGTCACCTACTGACGCTACCTCTTAACATTCGGGCGTTCGTAGCGCATAAAATGCCACACCAAGATTGGTTAATGGTTCCATTCTATACTAACGAACGATTTAAGGAATCATTAACGAATCTGAGTGCGATAGATATACTGACTGGTTCGTATGAATTTCTACACGCATAGAATGTAGATGGACCGCGTGTACTGTTCTTGGAAAAGTCCGCTTATAATGGTACTCGTATACAACTCTAATACTTATTACTTGTACTACACCTACATATATTACTTGTAGGCCATACTTATGATATTATTACTGTAATAACTATTCTGTATAAATAACAGCAATTTATCAGCTAAAGCAGTATAAAAAACAGCAATTTATTAGATAACTTGGCTATTGTTACGTCTAATGCAAATCGGTGTTTAGTACACGTGGCGTCTACCTACTCGTAGTTGTTGAGCCGGGCTTTACCGTCGTGCTATAAAATATTATAAATAACTCCAACAGGTATTTATAGTAAATAACATTCAATAATTTTGGAAAGAACGAAGAAAGTTTGTAAGAACAACATATGGCGTAGTCAAGCGGAAATTTTTGTTATGTTAAAATTTACAGCACAATGATACAAGTATTCTATGCATTTTGTAGGCAGGTACTTCGAAGTGATTGTGTCTTTTGTGTAATGTATACCTACCTACTCCTTTCTTACGTATACTTGGTGCAAATTAGAACTGGAATCTATTCCATACATTTTTTTAACCTTACATAAGTTAGGGCTTGTCTACTATCCCACCTGACGGTAAATGGCGAGAAGTCTTCGATGGTAAAGCGCAACAACTTACTAGAAGCCTATTGACTTGACTAGAAGATATTGTAATCGAATTAAATTGACAAGTTTGTATGGAAGAAACTCTAGATCGAATTTGCACCGAGTATAAACTGGTATTCATCTGAATTATTATTATTTTAAACGATCTGCGATTTATTTAAGGTAAGAAGCGTTCATTGGAGGTTTGTTTCAATTATCAGATCGACACATTTTACCAACAGCAGGACGCGGTCGCTAGGATTATACCACAAATTGTCACTAGTGACAAAATTTCTCCAGTGCTTCCGTGCTACATAGGGAACATGTTTTTATTTTTTTATTCATCAAACTTCTTAGGTACTATTACAACTGTATTTTATATCTGCCAAACTGCGCAACAGTTTACCGGCAAATGTCGGTGCAAGATGTAAGAGATGTCGGATGCTTTCGAGCAGCAAAAAAATCGAACACTTGGATTAGCCATTAATCTTTCCACCAATCCGCAATGGAGCAGCGCCGTGGAGTTTAATCTAGGCCTCCTCAGTGAGACGAGAGACCCGTACTCAGTAGTGGGGCATCAGTAGACAGCAGTACGTGATAATAAACGTCTCCGTCAATACATTCAAATTTCTTAACCTATAAAATATAATCAATACCGACAGTGTTCGTTTACAATCGATGTTACGTCATTCAAGTCCACGCTTCATTTAAAATCGATTATTTTTCCGTTACCGACGTGTTTTGAACATTCTAGTATTGTATTTGAGGAATATCTTCAGTCTCTTCACTAGATAGTAGAAAGTAAAATTTACAGCTATAGAATATTCAATATTTAATATTCATAGTATATTATTCTATATAACATTTAATATTCTATATTTTACTATCTACTGTCTGACAGGGGAGAAGTTTTGTAAAGTGTTTTATAATATATCCGCCTTAGGTCATATTCATTTGTTAAAGTAACTGAGTCGCTAATATTTTCTTAAGCCAATAGTAAATGCTTACGGATTCTCCACTAAGGAGATGTTTTAAGTAAACAATTAGAATTCTGAATGCGTTATACAATTTTACTCTAATACACTAAAATACTTATCTTATGACATATTTCAATATCTCTAATAGTTGGACTAATTCTTAGGTCTTTCACTCTTAGTCGCCTATTATGAACAAAGACACAAACTTCGCCCTTGCAAATTTGCTACCGCCATCACTAGCTTTTGAACTATTAAACATTATAATCTAATTAAATAGGTACAATGGTTGGTACCGTAATGTTTCCCGGGGTACCAAGGACACTGCTTCCCTGCTATCCCATTTTGGCTATCACAAACGAAAAATTTTTGTAAGACAAAAATTTGGTTGTCTCCTCCAAATGAACTCACGAAAAATTTGCTTAGTAATCATGTGAAGAGAACATACCAGAGAAGATGGAGTGAAATAATTCTGAGATGAATTAATAGTTCTTTTTTTTATATTCGACAAATTAGTGTTTGACCATAATCCCGCCTGATGGTTAACAGCGATGTGTTATGCTAACGATACACAAAGACTCAATTAATGAATCTTTCTGAGTGCGGTAGTAAGTACCTAGTAAATAACTCTAATACTAATTTGTACATTTAGTTCATTTCGACTCATCTATATCCCACTTCTGAATATTTGGTCGTACAGACATGCTGCGGTGTTGTAATACGGATGGGTCGACGTTATTGGCCAGCTTTTTTGTAGAACATTTATATTGTCTGCTGGACATACTCTTTAACAACCATCATTTGACAACCTGGCAGTTTACTAAAGCACGGAGACGGTCAAGAAATTAATATTACACTAGACTAGTTCATCGCTTCGAAAACGAAGCTTGATCGCGTTAATCAATAATTCCATACAATTTTGATCAAAATTAATACATCGGTTACCTAACTCGATTATACAGATTATTTTCTTTTTATGTACATAGATAGCTAGATACCTGCTAAGTGCGGTGGTGGCCGTGCCAGTAACATAGCGCTCTATTCATTCTATACCAAAATAAATATTCCAATTATAATATACTGAACATTTAAGTATAACATGAACTTCGAACAATTAATTTAATATTTAAACAATAGATATTTACAAAATATAATGCCGGGTGGCCAGTAATTAAATTGTAGTTAAACTTGATCGAACGGTACAAATATAGACGACATTAACTTTAGAATTTAACCTGTCTAGTTTCCTTCTGCCTGCCCATATAACTGAAGCCATTAACTTCAGTACCTTGTAAGTTAATGACAGAAAACTATCTTACTAATAACAGAATACGTAATAGGTAACCAGGTATCGTTTATAACTCGGCTTTTGACTAATGTAAATTATGGAAACGTGAAGCAATAGTGATTGTGGTTGAAACGTCATGACGGATTCCGTGCTTCGGAGGGCACGTTAAACTGTAGGTTCCTTGCATTGTTACATATCAATTGTTCCATTTCCACCACTCGGGTTTGACACCAAATCGTCCGTATGGAGCAGCGTGGTGAAGTGTGCCTCTTAACTGACGAGGATACCTGTGCTCAGTAGGCTATTGAGCAGTTGAAGCCAGTAGGTACATAATAGTACCAAATTATACTGAATTATGTACATTTCACTCACTATGTGACCACTAAAGTAATAAAAGGAGGTTTGTGTAATTTCATATCAGATAATTTTTTTTTAATGTTATAATCCGTTTTAATATTTTTGTAACTAAAATGGAATCTAAATAAGATAAAAAACTAAATAAGATTTCGCTCTTTGAAAGTCGCTGCACTCTACCTGTGCCGTGT
>DWJZ01001890.1:0-21357 GCA_018249125.1 Asbolis capucinus
GTTTGACCTGGGTGGGAATCGAACCCACGACCTCCGGTGTAGTAGTCAGGTTCACTAACCACTAGACCAACTGGCCTGTCCTGTCCTGAACAATAACAGCGTTTTTGCCGCAGTTTTGAAAATTCAATATTTATCCTTGATTATTTACATGAATATTTAGGAGAACAAATTATTATATATATTTAATTTATATTTAATAGATAGTAATTTTTTCTCCGAAACATTAATGTTGTATGTTTATTATAACGTATAGAATCATTTACGAATATTAAAAAAAATTGCTTATTGCGAAAGTAAGAAAAAAAAAGCAGATAGGAACTTATTTTGCAATACATTGAACACTTAAATATACATTGAAGTTAATTAAAAGCTTGTAAAAATATTATAATTGCATTGCTGCTCATTTGCGCGCTTGTGGCATAAAAAACCGACTTTTGCTATTTATCCTAAATCTTAAACTGGGCAAGTAGAAAAATTGCCGAAGCCAGGAAAGGTGTTTTCTTTAAAAGGAAATGCTTTGATTAAGAATTATGATAGTAAGCTAGTAATTTAATTTTCCTGATTGATTCGGCCGTTAAACGACTACTCGTATTCCGGTTGAGCCGTATATTTTTCTCCCCTATTCTGTCGTGGCGAGCAGACTATCGGTGTTCTTTCTTTTGTTTATTTCCATTTATGTTACCGATTACTTATCATCAGGCTTCCGCAGTGGTATTATCTATATATCTAAATAAAAAAAAATTAAATTTTGACTACGACCAATTCAACCCCTATTTTCTCTCCACAATGGTCGAATTTATTTATACGTATATTTATTTCTTACCAAGAGCATAAAATCTCTTAAATTTTATCAATCGTCAACGATGATTTGCATAGAGACTATCATCCCATATTTTAGCCCTTAAAGGAGTTTTTTTACGATAAAAGTGTCTTGGTCCTATCTCAATTTCTAGTGTCAAAATCGGTTAGTGGTTTACTTGGAATGCGTAGCAGACATCTAGACAGACAGACAGAGGTACTTTACGTTTATTATATTACTTATATAAAAATCTGTAAATAAAATTATTATTGCCTTTCTCAGATTCCGCAAGTTACTCGTGCACATTCCTCATATTACTCGTGCACATTCCTCATATTACTCGTGCACATTCCTCATATTACTCTTTTCTGGTGACTTTAACCAGAAGTTGTCTGGAAGAGATCGCTTCACTTCCATACAGCTACCTCGAGTGGCACCCAGTTTGGAAATTGGCGGACACTCACATCGAAAATTAAAAGCAAGGTTCATACATAACAGAATATAAGTTTCTCAAATATATATTTTTTCTTTTTTGTATCTATCTATTATTCGTTGAATAATTAACGCCACCACTTCACGAAACAAATGAGAAATGAAGTAATTGAGATGCCAAAGAGCGTGATTCGGGGAATCCCCGAATTATAGGTACATAGTGCTGAGCCATTGCTTGTGGAGCAAACCTTGAAGAAGACAGCTGTGCCAGCAATTTTTTTTAATGTTTGTACATTGTTCATAAAGTAGAGTCACTGCGTGAGTGTCACCCCAAAAAGATGACACCCGGTGCACGCCTCCCCATTTCTACCCCACTGCATCCAAAACACCGTTTTGTTACTTATAGTTATTTTTATAGAATTTGTCTAATGAGTTGTAAATAAAAACGAATAAAAAGTGCTACGAGTGATCTGAATTTAAAGATTCCGTTCAAATATTAGGAGCAAATCGTTTAAAACATTTCAATGGACTCAGGAGTGTTATAAATTTGTTGAACGTGCCATACTGAAAAAATAGCGCCAGAAAACATTTATTAACTTGAAAGACATTTATTGGCAAACAAATTTATATATTGTTTTGGATAAATTAACAACACGGGATGTTTAATTAGGATGTTAAATAATTTCAAGAACAAATAATGTAATTGAAACAGACTTATTGCGAGTCGATAATTGCCACATCGGGAAAGCCGAATGATTCGTGAATCATATTTATCAATCGGTGCTCAGGACACGTTATTGGGTACATAACATGAACCTTTTTTATATTATACTACCTGACCAAGTAAACGTTCTGCCAAAGAAATTGTTACTATTGGACGTCTCTCGCAGCGGTATCAAAGAAGTATTACGACCTATTCTCATTATTACCCAATACGATAACAATCAGCTGAGTTGCTACTGAAATAATCAGTTACCAACCGGGGTTAAAAGTCATTTAATACCTAATATATATTTATTATTAAAAAATAGCTAATGTTGGTAGAAAATTTAGTATTATATGATTTTTTAAATGCCACATCGATTCAATATCGATTCAGCCGTTTCGGAAGAGTATGGTACCAAACTGTGTGACACGAAATTTTTATACATATAGAAAATAATCTTAAAGAGTATAATTTATGTGCTAAGGAAAAAAATGTCTATCTAGTAGCACGGCAGTGCCCTCGCTAAGTAGAGCAAAAAAGCGGCACAGCTGTACCATCCTATCCTCGAAGCAGTTCAGGCCATTTTCGACCCCCCTATAATAGTGTCGTGTGTGACTCTAGACGCCTGAATTTTTAGTAACCAAGTTTTATGTTACGTTTTGAGATTAATAATCTATTAATTAGGCAGTTATAGCCTAGTGGTTTGAACGTTGGCTTCTCGAACGGTAGGCCCTGGGTTCTAACCCTGCGGAGCGCATATCTAATTTTCAAAGTTATGTGCGCATCAGAAGTTGATTATCACTTGCTATGGTGAAAGAAACCATCGTGAGGAAACCTGCACTCCTGAGATTTCTCCATAAAGTTCTCAAAAGTGTGTGAAGTGCAATCTGCACTTGGGCAGCGTGACGGACTATGGGCTGTACCCCTTACACCGTGAGTGGAGAACCGAGCCCAGTAGTTATGGGTTGCAATTATTATTTATTTATTTTAATCATTTAAAAACTTGCTACACTACCACTATTTATATTATGCCTCAACCTATTGATGACCTAATACAGAGTACGATCTCCTCATCACCGGGGACTAGGGCATACACCACACACGTCCAGTACAGTCTTCAGGAAGTAATTGGCCTTCCAAAGCATTTATGCCAACCGAAGGTTACCGGCGGACAGATGGCATAATGGATCCATTTTAAACTGCATAATTTATCAGCAGTTAATTCTGAAACATATCTTTGTCACCAAGATGTTTTGCTAGGATCGACTGACTAATCCAATGGGACTTATTATATTGCGTCCAACGTAGGCTTTCAATAACCTTGAAATTAACGCGCTAGTAAAAGAGAAAAGAATTAATTTCAATTCATAAAATATGGTTATCAGGAAAATAGGACCCGCGGGTAGTCGTTAGTAAGTAGTTCCGGCTGAATTAAACATTTATGAGACAGATATATCTTTCTTCTCGGATCATGGGTTTTAATTAGTGATGTGTTTTTCGTATTCTCTACAGGGTTTCCTAGTGCGGCAGTACGATTGTCTGCGTAAGCGTTTTGTTTTCATGGTTTCCCTTCCCCTTCTCCCATTTCATTAGTAATCTTGATGTGAAGTGTTCCGTTATCATAATATGTAAAAAATAATTTCAGTTCAAATAAACACACTGTAGTAATTTACTATTACATTAAAATACTACTAATTAATTACAAAATATTATAAAATCCATCCACATTTAATTTCTGCACTTATTTTATGACATATTTTCAATCCTTAAAATCGGGATTCTATGTATGTATAGGTAGTGAGATTACAATATGGGTACATCAGTAAAAGTATTATTAAACTTTGCGATCGTGTGAATTACATTTTCTATTTACGAGCAAGGAAGCAATTTAAAAATTACCTGTTTACCTATTCTACAGTAGGTAAGCTTCACACTAATGTACAATAACAAACGAATAATTCACTGTTATCAGAGTAATCATATTTACTCGTTCCAAATCTAAATTAATATACTGAATAAATTTGGAGAATTAACATTAATAACAACTTTAATTTTAATATTTTAGACTACGCACGGATAACTTATGAGTTCAAGGCGTGGTTCTAATTACTTATTAGATACATGGTTAGAATTATTGTAGGTGTGTCTGTGAATAGTCCTAGTTTGACAAAGCCCAGACACAGAGCCAGAGTTGCGACTGCGCGGATTGTGGCGCGTAGCTCTGAGTACAGCCTACGCCAGTTGCCAACGTACGCCGCACTGTGGACTACGTTCCTACGACACGCGACTCGTTATGTTAAAATACGCGTGATCGCATGCATATCGCTATAACAGTGACATAAAAGTGATTGATAATAACATTAGAAAGTGAACTTTGTTATGTAATCACCTATTATGTATTACGATTCACGAATTCCGGCAGTTTATATCATAGAAATTTTAGACCTGAGGGAGTTAAACTTTCGGTACGTTTCATAATGTTACTTCAAAAGTTTCTATATGTGTTGTTTTTGTAATGAATGCAGTATGAAGTTAGAATACAATATATGTTTCAGTTATGAGTTCCTTTTATTAAAGTTAGATTGATGCTTGTTATCTATGATTTATGGGTATCTATGATTTGATATATGTATGTTTATATGCTTTATTATTAACATTATAAGGACCATCTTATCGTTATCGTATTCTTGTCGTTGATTATTGTGCCGAGCGTAGGTATTTTATTTATATCCTATTCACACCTTATATAAGGACTACTTACTATTTTTTTTTACATTTGTTTAGTATTTGTAGCTTCACAGATGTTTTGAAAGGGAATGGTGTATGTATTTTCATATATTTTTTGCAGGGACGATTGTCTTTTGTAATTAGAGATTTCGGTGGTATATCTATTAATCATCTACTATTAAAACAAAATATTAATATGTATCAAGAATGTGATTTGTATCAAAACTTCCATATAATAGATACAGTACGATTAGTAATAATCTGAAAAAAATACAAGGTCGCGTTGCATTTTTAAACTTATTATAAATGTAATAAATTATAATTTTACTATAAATATTGTTAAACCTTTTCCCGGTTGAATGTAACGCATGCATTAAATATGATGAATCGAAACGCCCTCATTGATAGCAACGGTAATAATAGTACAAGAAAAATCCTTCGTGAAATCGTGAAAACCGTCTACAAAATTATATTACTTTGTACATTAAAGTGAAGTGGCGATTGCGGTAAGCTAACTTTAAAAGTTGTCCTGTTCTTGCAGAATTGGGACAGAACTTTCAATCTACTTCCTTCGATCTTAGTAGACTTTTCTATTTCCAACTTTTCTGCCGACGTTGAAACAGCTTCATCGCAGCAAAATATCTCCAACAAGATTTTTATATCGTGACTAAAATTAAACCAAATTGATACTTCTTAAGGTGCATATTTCAGTGACCAGAGTATTTCAAAGTTTTTAATACGAAGAACGCTCATGTGATAAGGAGTCCCCAAGATGTGAAAATAATCAAGGAAAATAAAGATACAACTCGTAGTAGCGTCTGAAATATATTAGTAGGTAACAAAAATAGTTCTTGATACAAATATTATTATTAAAAAAATGGTATTATATTAAACTATGCACTGCTTTAGAGCGGCATAGACTATCTACTTCCAATCCCAAGCAGAGGAGAATATGAAACAGACGAAGTCAAAGAAATCAGCTACTCGGTGGTAGGCCTTCGCGGAAGAACTTACCTTTCACTGACGGCGCGTGTGGCCAGCGACTACCCTCTTCCTCATGTCTAAATCAAACATATTTTATATATTTCTAGTGACGAGTGAACCTGACTGCTACACCGAAGGTTGTGGGTTCGATTTCCAGCCAGGTAAAATCTTTCTCTGATGAGCAGGAATGTTTGTTCTGTGTTTCTGGGTGTGTAATAGAAATATCTATTTAAGTATGTATTTAAAAGTATACATGTATGTTTATCAGTTGTCTCATCACCATAGTGCAAGCTAACTCTTACTTTGGGGTCAGATGGCTATGTGTAACTCACGTCCTGAGATATTTATTTATTTATATTTATTGTCAACTTATATGTCACACACAATCAGTGTTTTTAATATGAATGGGCAACGGTGATCACCTATATGGCTCTTGTGTCTCGTTTGTATGCTATCTCCATTAAATGTTTCCCTCTTTAAAACAATGTGGACTTCACATTGCTCCATTAGTCTCTTAACTGTTAAAGTTGGCTGGCAACACTGAAAGCTGTAGCAATCTCTGTTCGTTTCGCCTTGTCGTAACAACTATCAAGGATAGCTCCATTACGTGTTAGGCAGCGGAGGGAGGTAAAATCAAGCGGTAAATGGATGAGATTCGTACCTCATTAAGACGTAATAAAATTTCTTTCATGCATTCTTACATTTCGTTTGGTCAAATTTTGTCCTATGTACTTCATAACCTTTATATAGTTATTTATATGTATTGGGACGGCTTAGAATACCAATTATGTGTGTATGTGTATTTGTATGGCGTTTGGAAGGCGTCTATCGCTTCCTTGCTTGCAGGCAACGTGTTACTGACATCCCAGCTCGATGTTGCTAAAGTCCTTGGGCGGCGGCACATACCATTAGGAGATCCATCAGCTCGTTGGCCTGCTTATGACATAAATAAACATAATTTAATGAATGATAATTTGAAATAATGTTTTATCAGAATTAAAAAGCCCACAGATTAAAATCTCTGACCTTCCTCTGCTGATTAGAATTGAAATCAAACTGAAACGAAAAACCTCAGTCTATTCAAAATATTTTCATGGTAACAAAACATCAAACAAAGAAGAATATTACACAACAAATGAAACCCAACTCGTGCAAAAGATTTTTAAAATAATGTTGATTATAAATAGAATATCAACTTGCCCTTGGGGATTTATTATAGTATTGTCCTGTCCTAGTAATTAGATGTCTATAATAAATACAATGTAATAGTCAATACGAACTGGTCGTAAACGTAATAAGGGCAGATAATGTATTAAGGTATAATGAAAGCTGAAGCGGCACTTGATTTTGGTACTGAAACAAGATTTTTCTTAATTAGATTCGTGATGATTGATGATGCATATAATGATATTGAATTTTCAAAATATCTTTTGGGTTAACATTCGTCAATAATGTTTCCTAAATTTTTCGTCAATAATTCGTCGTAAAGTAATTTGTGTACGTTCTTGTATTTTCCTTTAATGTCGAGCCGTCTTTAATATCTTTAATCTGTATTCTTTAATTAAACATTCTTTATTAATTTACAACCTTTTGCCATTATAAGCTTTCATTAGACATACTGTATATAATAAATTTGAAGTAATTCCTTCTGTTGTTCCAACAACTAATGCGACATAAGCGCCGTCTTGCGATTGTAAGCTATTATTTCCAAAGTACGTTTTGTAGCATCTGGAATGTTTCGAAGCGGGAGTTGATCTATTCGTGGTAAACTTTGGCTACATCTGCTGCTGTTTCTGTTTAAATGGCAATTAATCAGTAATTTGGTGCTGATTTTGCGAAGTTAAGCTTACTTACACTTTCTTGACTTTCACTGCACGCTTTGTAAGTTAATACATATCTTAAAATGAGGTTAACGTTAAGTTCAGGCTTCCAAGCAATTAACTTATGTTGTACAGAGTAACGGTTAATTAGGAAAGACATATAGCTATATTACAGGTAAAGAATAACATTTAGCAGCAAACACCAAAGTAAAAAAGACAGTGAAAAGGCAATCACTAATGTAAATGCCTAGGGACGTTGTTGATATCTATCAGCAGGGGGATCTAATATGAGTATCGTGTGTACTTACGTAGTTGTTCTAAAAACAATATACATGTAGGTCGCGAGTAACAACAAAATACAGTCGATCTATTTAAAGATAATTATTATTTGAGAGACGAACGAGCTTCGTGGGCAGAGGTCGGTGGGCCAGACACCCAAAAATAACAAAAAAGTGTCCAGAGACATGGCTGGTGACAGTGACTTATGCGCCGTCCGCCCTTTCGTTGCCTCCCTGCAATTATCGTAGTTCATTCCCATTTTATATTTAACCAGAGCCTCATTACCGCTGGCCTACAACATTAAGTATTTTAACTACTTATTTAACTCAATTACTAGACTACTGTTCTTTTTATTAACTTAGTATCTCAATGGGGATAGCCACATATATTAGAAGTATACTTATACATATGTGTGCCTTTATATAACGTGTTTCAATTAAAATTATCGATTATTAAAAAAAATACACATGAATTGAGTACCTACTCCATTTTTGGAGTCGTTCACAAGAATACTTTACGTCAATATTTCATTTAATAATATAAAAATGATTTAACTCCTTAATATGCTTTTTTCCAAACGGAGTATTTTAATAATATTTCTACATACAACTTGAACTTTTGTGAACTGAAAATGAAAGACATCGTTTCATAACGCTGATTATTTCCGAGCGAATGACAATTATAACAATTGTTATAATTGGACTAACTCGATTTTGCGCTAATTACATATCTACTGCTTTTTAATAACTGACGATTACTGTTATTTTAGTATTTAATTAGTATGTTATTACGTACCTAGTATTTCAATGGACGAGCAGTGACCGCAATAATTTAACTCCAACATCACTATCATCCGTACCGATTGGCTGTGTGAAACAGCACGAGGTGACGTAACATTTTATCTCTCCATTTTCATAAAACCCCCGAAGCTATCATTTATCAGCTGTTGTTTTCTAGAGGGAGAAAACATTTTACAAAACGGTTAATGCTGCGCTCGCAGATTTACATGTGGAATAAGCGCATTAATCTTGGACTTTGCTGCAACAGCAGAATTCAGGCAAAGGCTAACTCATAGTTTAAACTCGGAACTGTTTTATCCTGGTACTTCACTTTTGGTTTTTTAATTAGAGCGCTGAAAATAGCTCGGGAAGATTCACCGGCTACGTTCCGTATGGAAAATTAACTAAGGTATTACGTATACTTAAAATAGAATGTTCACCTTTATTGGGTTCCACATTAAAAGGATGAAAACAGAATTGACTATGACTTCGTGTCTGTCGGTGGGCTTTATTTTTTAAATCATAACAGATGAACACTTGATTTTTTTTTTCAGAACAGGCATTTACTTGTGAGTTGTGATAGCCGGGATAGGGATAGTTTCAACTTTTAACTCTCGAACGGGAGAGCTTGGCTTTGAATCCTTGACGCGTCTCTAACCATCAAAGATATATCTACACACACACACACACACACATATATATATATATATATATTAAAAGCGAATTAATTATCATTTGCTTTTGTGAATTGATCATCGTGAGGAATTGCAATCCAGAGATTTCCCTATAAAGCTGTCGAAGGGCCAGTATGGTGGACAACTCGTCACATGGTGAGAGGAGCCCCGAACCCAGCAATGGGACAGTTGTGGGTTGCAGTGATTAGGCATTTACTATTACCGTACCAGTCATACAAGAAATAATGAAAGGTGAATAAAGTTTGAAATAAATAATCCTTCTTGAAAAATACTGTTTATTTCAGAGTAACTATAGTATAGCCTATCGTTAGTGGCCCAAACTTGCGCTTGGCCCATTCTATTACAAACAAAAACTATTGAATGAATGAACTGAATTCTATTTCATTTTTATAACTCGAATAAAAGCACTCGAAAGGGTTTCCATTATAGATGTGCCGACTGGTCGGTCGGTCACTCTCGTAGTCACCGATTAATCGACGACTAGTCGGCTAAAAGTGCCGTGTAGTAGGGCAAAGGGCATATATTATAGCATATTATAGAATTGTATAATAAATAAGAATAAGCACCAGGGTTTTTATATAGTGTAATTCCCCATATACACATAAAATGTGTACACCTAGTATTTAAAATTAATCCATAAAATGAGTATATGTAGGGGATTGCACTTGATCCTTTACTAGCCGACTGCACCAGTAGGGTCATGTTTTTCGAATGGTTTGTTTGTATAGCAAGCCTTTGGCAAGCCCTACAGCCCTCACGATTGTGAAAAGACCATTATAAAAATATACATATATGAGTTGTATAACATTATATGTATTAGTGTGTAAACACAAATTGTCAATGAGCATATCAATAATTGTCGCAGTTCGCTGTACTCATCAACCATGTATCCGATCGATATTATTTTGGAACCAAAATGTTTTCCAGATAATTCTGAACGAAGATGATAAAGATACCAGTGCTCCATCTCCTACCATTTAGAGTCTATAAAGGACAAACAAACTCACACACAAACAACATTATTTTATAATCAACTTATACATTTTGGAATGTAAAATTAACACATTTTTTTAAAACAATCTCTGTAACAACAACAGCTAGTCGGCCGATTAGTCGGCTAGTCGGCAAAAGTCATAATCGTTTCCATAAATATGTAAAATTTTGTAGGTGAAATTAACCTATTACCTAAATATTATTTAATCTTACAGTATAATGATCTTCATATAGAAATTTATTTATTAAAGTAAAAAACAATTGCTGACGGTTTTTATAAAGACTAAAACGTAAAACAATGATTTTAGAATGTCCATCTGTTTGTATTTGTATTTGTTTGTCTGCGTGTGTGCGCTGATTTAAAAACGGTTGAACCGATTTTAATGCAGTTTTGTTATAAGTTTGGGTTAACATTTACTGTTTGTTTTCTAAATCGGGTCACAAATAAACTACTTTTGAAGTTCCCTGTCCTGTTCCTGTTATAACGCGAATCGTGAAAGAAAAGCGAAACCTTCTCGCTTCCTTATTAATAATAGAAAGTAAATGTTTGTCCGTCTGTTTGTTGCCTTTTCATGCTTAAATTACTGAACTAGTTTTGTCGAAACTTGGTACATAGGTAGAAAAGAACTTGAGGAAAAACATAGGCTACATTTTTCGTGAAAAAAAGATTTGAAGGTGTTGAAGAAATACGATCGAGTAAATAAACATGACATAGTATACAAACACTAGACCTTGCACCCCCTGGGTGAAAAGAGGGGTGTACAACGCAGACATAATCGCGGCAAAAAGTTAGTGAAAAGTAAGTATAAACGACTGTTATCACGTTAAATTTGTTTACAAGTGACCAAAATTGCCACAAGATACATGTTTTAAAATTGTCCCTAAAAGCACTTACGGATGCGAAAAGCGAGTAATGAGATTATGTCTCTGACACTGGGACTCGCGGGGGAAGCTTTTTAGCGCATCATCTATGTGAAATATTACAGTCTTCTGCATATTATAACACTTATAAATACT
Source organism: Asbolis capucinus (assembly GCA_018249125.1). Lineage (NCBI taxonomy): Eukaryota > Metazoa > Arthropoda > Insecta > Lepidoptera > Hesperiidae > Asbolis > Asbolis capucinus. Next base: position 11,232 of record DWJZ01001890.1, read on the forward strand.
TGCTACTGTTATAATTACTTATATTCGGTGCAAATTCGATCTGGAATGTTTACCATAGTTGTCAGGTTTGTATGGGAAATGTTGTAGACCGAATTTGCAAAGAGTATTATAGAATTTTCTTTTCATTCTTCATTCAATTATTAGTTAACGAATGCGGGTGTCTCTTGATGAATGGGGCATAGTGGTTAGTCTTTTATACTGGTTCAGTGAGGATTGGATGATCCGTCTACCGACCAGAGACCTACTTTAGAATTTGAAGTTTTTGTTAAAGGCTTTTAAGAGTATCTATGATTGTTATCTGACGATATCAATCGATACTGCTTTACGTGTCTTCTCAAGCATGAAATCTTATTATCTTTTTCCAACTTTGCTTAACTTAGTCGATTACTTACAAACGACACAAGCCGCCAGGCAATGAACGCTATTACTGGCTTGCAACTGAAATTATACTAATGAGATTTCAAGGGAAACCTTCAATAAAAAAAAATCTATATGTTCCGCCTGCTACATAAAACAAACATTTTGAAGTGACATTTACATAAACAAATTGCAAACGAGATTGCTGTTAAATACATTCCTTGTAAGCAATTAGAGTAGCAACGCTTGAAGGCTGCCACTCCGAAGTCACTTTTAACGTATCGTATCAATTAGATTCTTTGAAATTTGGTATAGGTACTGTACTAAAAGTATTTTGATACGGAGGTCAAAAGAGAGTCTTTTAGGTGAAACGTAGCGCGTTTGATTATCAAAATAGTTTTTGACTGTGTCGGGTTTCTATCAAGAACTTAAGTGGCTATCGAAGTTGTTCAATAAACTTCTTAAGCCGGTTAAACTTCCAACTTGAACCTTCGTCAAAGTCTCAATAACGACAAGCAAAGACATTTAATCTCTTTGACGTCAAGTATTTTGAAAAGCCTGGAAAACATCAATAATCATGTGTGGGTATTTATTGTGCAAACATACATTGTTTCTTGCAATGATTTATGTAGTTGTTATACCACTTTGTACTACCTCCTCTCTTCTTTCTCCCTTGACTGGTCTGTTGGTCTAGTGGTAAGTCAAAATACTTTATATCACTATAGGAACATCGAGCTCACTTAATGAAAGTCAGAAGATACAGACATAATATTCATCCATTCTTATTACACTTGATTACTAAGGGTTTGGGGGTTTCTGGGTTTGGTTTTGACTCAGAACAAATTTTCCTGCGATCAGCTAGAGGTTTTGTTCTGTGTTTGGACGTAATAAAAATAATCTTTTTACCTATTTAAATATATGTATATGTATATTTATCATTTTTCTGATCAACATAGTACTAACACTTAGTTTGGGGTCGAATGGCTGTCTGTGAGTTATCCTGAGATATTTAGTTATGTTATTTCTTTATCCGTTATCCTGTCTATCTTGGACAATATGTTGTTGGGAAGTTTGGGCTTCTTGATCTCATTATTGATTCCTGTTGCTACAATAAAGTACTGCTCCCGTTCTTCCGTGTTACAAGGAGCGGGTTTATCATTTCCTTCTTGGCGGGTAACGTGTTGATGACACCCCAGCCTAGTGTTTGGGTTAGGTTCGGTTCAAGGGCAGCGGTGATGACTTCCCATTAGAAGACCTGTCAACACAGTTTGCGCGCTTTGAATAAACAAGTATCTTAATCATGGTTTTTATCATTAGAAAAAATCGGACTTCAAGTGAATTAAACACGTATTAAAATGTAATCATCATTACCAAAGTAGTTGAAGCCAATTAAATATGTATTTGTAGGGATAAAAACTATGTGCCAGCCTACAATTACGAAACAAGTACTCCCTTTCGAATAATCAAGAATCATCAAAATTGGTATACCAATAGTTGTGAGCTGAAGAACGTAAATTAAAAGTGTGTGAATGTGACTGTTCGTTAGATGTCGCTCAAAATAAAATGAGACCACATTCTACAGGTTTCTAACACAAAAAATATGTAAATCAGTCCACTCAGTTAAAAGTTATGTATAAAAAATATACAAACGAATTTTGAATTCATTTCCTAAGAAAATGTGATAATAAAATTTTCCATAATTTAGTTACTATAAAATACCTATGTATATATAGGTATGTAGTTATATATTTCACACTACATAGCTCGAGCACACTCTGTGTCGGGAACTGAATTTCAGCAACAGTTGTGACATATGTCTTATAGAAGTAAAAACTTAGGTAGTAAATAAACGTTCGGCCGTGATGGGTGTAGAGCCCCCTTCCTAGTAAATTAAGCACAGTAGGTCATTCCGCAGTCCTGCGAGGCCTGGTGGAGGATTATTAGATGGAGCAGACATAATTGAATTATCTCTCTTAAAAATATAATCGTTCGTCCGTCTGTCAATTGTGGAAAACTCAGTTAATTAAGTTAAGTAAAATCGGTAAGTTAAGTAAAATCATTAAGTAAAATCGTTAAGTAAAATCGGTCGGAAAACTTAAAATGTAAGTCGTCGTAAGCCATGTTAGTATTACTTTTATGTCGTATTCTTTGTCGTATTTTTTGTATGTTTGCCTTTGGAATTAGTTAAATAATTTGTTATTGTGATAGCCATAATAAGATATACCCTGTGTGTAATTTTAAACAGCTTGTTTAAAAATATATTATAACCTATGTCCATCAGGGATAATGTAGGATTTTAATGGTAAAAGATTTTTTAAAATCTATTCTGCTCTAACAAATAAACAATAAAATCTTTCTGCTTTATAATGTCAGTGTAGATAAATTATTAACGTGTATGTTCGTCACAAACTTAATTGTTATTATAGACATGGTTAAATATAATGTTAGTTACATGAGTGAATGTTAAGATACCGTAGTAAGTTGGTGCTGGCCCCAATAGAGCAAACTTAAAGTTCGTGTTTCACAGAATAACAAGCAAACAGAATTACATACATATATGATATATGTATGTGTTTATTTTTGTTCCTCAGTTGCTTTGCCTCAGTTAATCTTGTTACGGATTTCTTAATTGAAGAGTACGTGCTTTCCAATTAGCTCGTTACTACTATCCGAAGTGCTTATAGCCGGGTGGTTTACGTTGATCAAAAGCGATCGACAAAGTTAGGCAACGGCCTGCACGGGTGGAAGATATGGTTGATCGGTAGTGTCAGAAAATCATGAGCTTTTTCATGTCATGTATCATTTCATCAAAAATCATTAACGTGGTTGTAATTGTCAGATGCCGGTCGGAGCCTTGTCGGAAGCCTTCTAGGGCATCATTTCCACACATGTGCTGGATATCTAACCCTCCATCCTCACTGGAGCAGCGCGGTAGAATAGTTTCTATTCCTCCTCAATAATTAGTAGAGAGTATTGAAGCGGTGATAGCCTAGTGGTCAAGAATTGGGCCTCCTACTTGGGAGGTCCGGGATCGAATTCCAGGGCACGCACTTCTGACGTTTCAGAGTGTGCGTTTTAACGGTGAAGGAAAACATGAGGAAATCTGCATGCCGGGGAGTTTACAAAACTCAAAAGTGTGTGAAGTCTGTCAATCCGTACTTGGCCAGGGTGGTGGATTATGGCCTTATCATTCAGAGAAAAGACTCGTGCTCAATAGTGGGCCGTGATGGATTGAGATGATGATGAATAAGTATAAGATGTGGTATATCGTGGCCAGTAACCTCTCCACCGAATCCACGTTGGAACAGCGTGATGAGGATGTTCTAGGCCTCAGCAACGTGAGACGGAGCCGGGTGGTGGAGTATAACTCTTCAAGGATAAAGAGAGACCTTGGTACCGGTTTCCAATAGAAGCGCCGCACGAGCGTCCAATCATTGTTATTATTATCTGTCGGAACATGGACTTATTACTGTTCCCCAGTTCCGGAAGTTCGCCTCTCAACCAATGTACGTGCGGGCCTTTTATTTTCTACACTAGTATTGTTACAAGAAAATTGAGCGTCGACTCATTGCTGGCGCTGAATTTTAATCGGCCGAGAAAGTGGGGAAACGAGCTATATCCAGATGTGCTGTGGTTTTAAATGGGGTTGTCTAAAGTAGCGGTTGGCAACCCGTGGCCCGTATGCTACGGCGGTGTGGCCCGCGCGAAAATCACTGATGATCATAATATCAAGCTATGTGAAGTACAATCTTGAAAATCGCATTAGCTTTATAGGTCTTACTTAATTTTGTTTGCATCGCTTTAAAATGGGAGTAATATTAGATATATTTGCAAATGCATAATGTGTTTACTAAAAATGAAGTATGGCACGCACCTATACCCGTATAACATTTGTGGCCCTCATAAGAAATGGTTGCCGAACCGTGGTCTGACAGTTTGAGCATTAGTCTTCTGGCCAGGAGGATTTGGAGGTTTCGTGCATCTCTAGTGTTGAACATTTTTGTGTGCAGTACAAAATTAACAGTTGCTTCGGTGAAGGAAAACATCCTCAGCAAACCTGGAGCACTGAGCCCACCAGCAGTCCTGAGAGTTGACCATGAAGTTCTCGAAGTTGGTTAAAGTCTTCGGATTGTTCTACTACATGTGGCAGGTGGCCGACCCCTGCTTTAGACTTATAAAATTATTAAAATATAGTTCAAAAAAGGAGGAGGAATTCAAAGATACTTGTCGGATAATTGCAAGTCATTTTAAGTGACATCTGACAGTTCGATTTTGAGATATCTTTGATAACGCTGAATTAACAGGTTTTGACTACGTTGATACTGGTCGTGTCAACTTTCAGTTGTCGGAGGCATTTGAAGTCGGTGTTAATGATAAAACTTAAAATAGTTACATTTGTAGAGTTAATGTTTCCTCTTAACTATCCTGCATTTTTAAATCCACGGTTAGGTTTTTCCAGTAACTTGTACATCCATAATAAATTATTAACTTTAAATGCATTTGTATTACAAAATTTCATTACTTATTGATAAAGTTAAAATACTTGTTATATTCAAAATGCCGGAATTATTGGGGTCAATCCACGATCTCTGTTCATAACCTCACTGATCCTTAAGTGACAAAATAACTCGAGCAGAAACCACTTTATTATTCAGGAACATGGAAATAACTGCGTCATGCTTCTACACTTTCATAATTTTCAGTGTTTCAGCACTTTATAACAATAATCTTGATTAAATTTAAATCGAATTCGTGATGTATTATGATAGAGTGCGAACAAATGTTCTTAGTTGATGACAAAAGATGGTGTATCTTATTAATATTTGTGCATGGATATATCTGGGGAATTAAACTATTTTTTTAGTGATTTTTATACGTCGTCGGTTTGTCTTTGTGCTTTTGATATAGCTGACTGTGAGATAGTTTACTCTATTTGAGTGCCGTTTTCAGTAATGTTTAAACAGCCAAGTTCGCGCAACTGGCGATGCAACGGTTGTAAAATCCATCCTTTATATAAAATAGGTTTAGTTTGAGTTTAACTACTGATTAAAGGGTTATTTTGGTTTGATTGGTTATTTATTTAACTTCTTATATTAACTATAGTAAATAGTCGCGATTATTTAATGTTGATTAATAATTTTACTGATCAGACAGACAGAGGGGGAGGGAGCTTGTCCGTCCTCCGCGTAATGTGGTGCATCTGGTACATAATGTCGTCGCAGAAAAAGATTTCTTGGTTTGTAATTTTTATAAAGTCAAAACTTCCCGCTATTAAACTTGTCTGTAAACGTTTCAAAGTTAAAACCTGTCTTCCATCTGTTTTACATAACGAGATGTTGAATGCGTACGTCTAAGACAAAATGGTTTTAGGAAAAGATAAAAGTTAATTTTGTTTTTGTTAACAAGAATAAATTAAACTATTTTATTACCTATTTTCCAAATGTGTATTGAATTTTTTTCCATATTTTCATTTATTTTTTTATGATAACGATAAGACCTGATTTAGTAATTATTATATTCATAAAATAACTATGGTATAACAAGCTAAAACCGCATCTAAAATCATCCTACGCATCCAAACTCGGTAGGGTTATTGACTTAACGTCCTCTGACCACCTTCCGGCCAGACTTCACAGCCCTGCTCTGACATTATTTTTTATTTGACATGCATTTTACAGAAGTATGCAAAATATCAGCTCAATCCAACACTGGGAAATGGGTCATATTTAGCTAAATCTGGTCACAGATAGTGAAACTAAATAAAATCTTGTAGGTCATGAAATATATTAAAATGATTCTATTATGAATTAAGTAAATTAAAGACTAAACTTAAATAAAGTATTGTTATTATAATGATGTTTTCCTTCAAAAGCTGTGTAATCGTTCGCTTTACATTTTTTTTATATTAATTAAGCTAGCGCTTGACTTCGAAACCACATGATGGCAAGTGGCGACAGAGTCTCTGTTGGTAAAGCGCACTAACTTAATAAAAGTCTGTTCACTCTTGACTTGAAGACATTTACGTTATAATCAAACGGGAAATCCATTATTTACTTAATGGTACAATATTCTCAAATTTCGCCGATTCAGATTGAAAGTAGTATTAACAATGACTGTGTTTCTCAGCACATTATTCCAGTTAATAAAACAGGATAGGCACATAAAAAGGTAAAAGCTTTTAGCTATCTCCAATGACGAAGCATGTACTGGCTGATATTAAAAGTGACATGGCTCCCGTGTTCGGCCAGACTAGTTTATTCAATATGATTTTTACAATCAAAGGTACATTAAAATATAGGTGCGCTTCCGTGCTTCGGAGGGCACGTGAAGCTGCCGGCGTCAGTTGTTATCGTTAGATAGCAGTCTTTAAGCCACGTCGCAGCTTTCTCTATGGTCGGTTTTTCATGACTCAAGATCGTGGTTATGCTAGGAAGTAATTCTGGAACGGATGAATTATCTCCATCACCCTTGATCAGTGGCAATAATGACAGCTGTGTAGAATTTTGGCGTTTCTGCGTTTACAATTTGGTCAGACCATCTGATTGGCGAGCGCCCTCTTGGTCTTTTCCCTTCGGTGTTTCCTACAATAATCAGTTTTTCGAGACTGTCCTCTCACGTCTCATAGTGTGACCAAAATAGGTCAGCACTCGCTGATAACATTGTGTTGTTAGACAATCTTTTAATATAAGCTCTGCTAGAATTGACACGTTTGTGCGTCTCGCAGTCCAATGGATTGTTAGCATCCGCCTCCAGCACCACATTTCGAATGCGTTAATCCTCCGGATCGGATAGTTATGGATCGGATGGTGGAAGCCTTAAGGTAGCATAAAAATTTCTGGCACTTTGTTTGGCCGCTGAAATCTACAACAGTCCCCATACGAGCAGCGTGGTTGTGTATGTCCGAAGCTTCCTCAGTATGACGAGGACCAGTTCTCAGTAGTGGAGCATCGATGCCTGAAGTTGAAGCCATCAGGTAATGTTAGAACCAGCCAAGTGACTATACCGGACGCATCATAGGGGTCCGTACAGGTTGTAATGATCCGTTAAATTGCCCAACCTATCTATGCAACTTGGACAAGTACCCTATAAAAAACTTTTAAAATTATATTTTACCACGTTCTTACCTTGTTTAAAATAATGCCAAATAACAGATTATTATAACAATCACCGTAAGCTTCGGACGGACACAACCCAAATTGTAAGGGTACCGTATTAGTACTACCATAATATTAACGTCGGGAAAACATGATGCACCTAAACGTACACCTACGTGCACATAAACGTAAACCTTTCATTTCGACCTTATTTTACTTTTATGGTTGTTCATTGTACATGTTAAGAGTAAAAACGTAAAATTAACATTTTCTTCCGTGTTATCTATTCACACTTTTTATATTCTTTGCAATCTTCTTATTATAGTGTCTTGACACTAGTCTTATTAACAGAATTTGGTTGAATTTTTATAAACCTACTAATATTAGAAATGTGAAAGGTAGTGAAGATGTTTGGTTGTTAGTCGTTCCTTCACACGCCAACTGTTAAACGGATCGAGTTGGAACTTGGTACGCAGATAGATCACATCCAAGAAATTAACGTAGGATTATAGGATAGATTTGGCCCTGACGTTAAGTTTCCCTGGAATTATGTGCACATTTATGTATAAAACGGATTAAGATTTAATTTGGCACAGACATTGTTTATACTTTTTATGGACACATGGCGCAGTCGAAGTTATGGACGCGAACTAGTTAATAAATATAACAGCACCGCCATTTTGTTCAATAGAAGTATGACATCACTTGGTGAGGATACCACCTCCCACCATCAGTCGGCACTCGTATTGAACAACAATTAATGTTTTTCTTTCAATCAACAGTCCTTACTCGGTGCTGTTACGCAAGAAAGTTTAAGTTTTTAGTGATTTATTTCAAGGACTCATGATTAATTGCTTGGATTGAAATCAAAACCTCAGTATTTGCGAGAGCCTTGTCCAATACCTAAGAAGTGTTTTGTTTCAAATAAGATGTCTACCCCCACGCTTAGAAATATTTATTTATAACATCAGTATGTTTTACTTTTCCAAATCTGTGTGTATCTTCCGCGGGTGGGATGTTGTTAGTCGTAATCTTATATCCAACCTGTATCCTCATATTACGGCTCCTCCGTGACGTATGGCAATAGCCTCGTAAATAAGCCAAATTACTTTTATGTACGACCAACAAAAAACATAGGCCGTTGCTATAAATTATTATCAAGTTAGCTAGTTACCAGTACATTCGATAAAAACATGACAAATGTGGGACGGTGTGGGGCCTAGTCGTAGCGAAATGAGGGGTGCCAGGTTATAATCAGTCTCAATCTAATCAGTGAGGCCAAAGCAGTGATATGTCAGATGAATGGTATCGAGATGGCCGACTGACTACGCCGGTCACCTACAATAAAAACAACAAAAATATTATTTGTACCGACATTATAAAAATATATAAAATATCAATACAAGCAGGTAGGTACATTACCCGCCTTGACATATATCAGTGCCTGATAGAAAACAATAGCAAATATTTGGACCGCGTGCGTCGCCAACAGTTTGTTCTTGGGTCAAATATTGTATTTACTGTTATTATAATTTGATAATTAAAAGTTTGTACTTTTCCATAGTACATCTATACAATTTATAAATTAAAAACAATTGTTATATTTGAGAAATATTAATTTCACTAAATCACTGGCAACAATACTGAGTTGTTCGTTACAGTGGGGAATTTATATTGTTCGATAGAATAAAGGTATAGAAACCGTCTCATTGTAATTGAAGCTTTTGAAGGCCAAGTTTACAAATGCTTTCTCAGTTTCTATAATTTCAATTTATTCATCAATAAATTTTTGTTCTTTCATTTAAATGTAAATTTATTTATTTTATATGTTATTAGCGGGAAGACAAGCAGATGAGTCATCTGGCGGTAAGTGAATCTCTCCGTTCATGGACATTAACAACACTAGACTGAGGCGTCGCCACTGCTTTGCCAAAAAAGAAGTAACGCACGCTTATTGAAGAGAAAGAAACAAACGAAACGGTACTACCAGAATCAATAAGGATACCAACTGATCCCAGACCAAAAGAGAAAAGAAAAAACGGTAGGGTACCTAACGGGCTCAACGGCACCGCCTACCGTCGCCATCATTGTCTGCCCTTCCGCCCAACAGATTGTCAGAACTCAATCTTTTGAACCAAAATTAGCAAATTCTATTCTAAATTGAGAAGTAAAATCATTATAGTGTCCCATCCCATCAAACACGTGGTTCTGGTCAATGTGGAAGTATTCTCTCGTCTAATATACAGGGTGTCCCAAAATTAATGGATAACCCTGGAATGTCAAATAGTACAGCTATCGGCCGCTCCAAAAAATAATGAAAAAACAATATTCCACTGGCGCCAGAAATATGAAGTTTCTTAAAAAAACACGTTTTTAATGACCTTACTATACTTTCATGTACACCACAACAGCAAATTAATGAAAATTGTTGCGTTTTTGTTGTTATTTCATTCCTCACAGACATCCTTATTAGAAACACAGTCAATTGTATGAGTAACTATTAATATTTTTCTTTAAAACATGTCAATTTCGCAATTTTAAAACGAAATTTGATAAAATCTTTATTTAGACAATGTTTGAGGGCTTTTGGTGAAAAAAAGAAATGTATGAAAGCTCAAGTCAAAAACATGTGTGGTTCATAAAGTTTACAAAATGGTGTATTTTTTTTCAGTATA
>DWJZ01001891.1:0-21356 GCA_018249125.1 Asbolis capucinus
TGAAGGCATGTTATCTACGTACTGATTGAACTGTACCTGCGGAGTTGGCAAAAGTGAAACCTCTCATCGAATCTTTGATTTAGGGGAAAATACAGAAAGCACAGAGTGCTAGGTCAAGGCTATGTGCAGGATGGATAACGAGTTGTACTTTTTCGGAAACTAAAAATGACTTTGTTTTGCTGACCGTGTGTGAAGAAGCGTTGTCATGATGAAGGAGAACGCGGCTTTATAGTCGTCTTTTGCGAACTTTTTGTAAAACCCTGGGCAAATAAATGGCAGAATACCACTCGGCGTTAACATTCGTTTGAACTTCAAGTGGAATTGTGCAGATGGGACCAGCAGCTGAGATGAAAATCGCGATCATGTTTTTACCAACGTTTCTCGCCTGCCTCACTTTTGTTGGCCTGTTCTCATTTTCAAACACCCATTCACAAGTTTGCTGTTTTTCTTGCGTTCAAAATAATAAATCCACGTTTCGTCTCCTGTGACAATGTCGTAAACAGCTTTAGAATGTCGGTGGTCGTACTTCAGTAGCATCTGTGAGCACCATTACACGCGACCCCGCTTTGCTCCGCTGTCAGTTCATGAGGGATGTAACGCCAACAAAGTTTCCGAACTTTTAATTCTTTATGTAAATTTTTTTAAATTTGGCTCATACCAATCCCCAATAGCCTTCGAATTGTCTCATAGGTAATCCGCGGATTTTCTTTAATTAGCCGCTTAACAGTAGCCAATCATTTTCCTTGACGGCAGTTGAAGGGCGCCCTTCACCAAATTCAGCAAACCATCGCCTCACGGTGCTCAAATAAGCTGCTTTTCTCCCAAAAGCATTTTGAAGACGAGCTGCACAGCCTTGTGCTGAGAGAGAACTTTTATTATCATAAAAAATCAACGCTCAAAAATCTTTTCGACTTAATTCCATTTTCGTTGCGTACGTGTAGACCCTTGAACATTGGTCGAGTTCTGAGTTCGAATCCTGCAACTTTAATTTTCAAACTTACGTGCGTTGGAAAGCACACGTCGAGGAAAAGACTGCAAGAAGACCGGCACACCTGAGAATTCCTGAAAGTTTTCGAAGATATGTAAAGTTTACCAAGCCGCATTTGGCTGTGTTAGACTATGGCTTATAACCCTCACTTTGTGAGAGAAAACTGAGCCTAGCAGTGAAATTATTACGGGTTTCTACGATGCATTGCCGTAATCGTAAAACTATATGCTATACTACATGTCATCTCTGTGAATTATACTAAATTATATTCTATTCGCCATAATTTTCCCAAACAGGTGAGAATTTTTTTAAATCTCTGTCGCATTGGTATTGCAGATATGAATACTGCTTTGAATTCCTCGATTTAATAGGATTTCTCTACTCTCAAGTTTATTGTGTAAATTGTGTTGCGAAACCATATGACTACTACTGATTTTAGAATGAGGTTATCAAAATGTTGGAGTATGATGAGGAAAGCAACCATAATAAATACTTCGTTTTAAACCATTGATAACCAAGTGTACGGCTCGTCTTAAGCCCATGAGCCTATGAGCAACTGAGAAAGACTAGAACAAAGATGCTCAACCTTTTTGACAGTCGGGCCCAACTGAGGGATGATAAATTTACTATGGGCCACTAATGATTCCTAGTTATTTACTCTCTGGAGTTGGGTATTGTAAAAGTTCTAAAACACTCTTGTGCTGATTGCTGGTGTGCAAGTACGCAAAACAATTAATTTCAAAGTCAAATCATTTATTTCATAATAGAAACATGACATGAAATGTAATGAAGATTTGAACTAACATGGTTTCATTTAAGAAAGAAAAAAATGGGCCTTTCCTCGTGACAGAGGAGGCCTAGAGTCCATATCACACTGCTATGCGAATTGGTGGAGGAGTCTGTGGCCAACCTAATTTCCGGAAGTTCACATACCGAAGGCGTTTAGTCTTAACTGCTATTGATAACTAATTTGATTCGATGATTTTACGTGCCCTACGAGGCACGCAAATGATTAAAATATTTTTGTTATCCTTCCTTTTTCCGACCGCAATCGCTACTAACTCAACTCATCCCTTACGATCGAGACTGACAGACTATGAGCGCTTCAAGTGAAAGGACAACGTTATTATGCCAAAATAATCTCATTAACTTAAAACGTCGCAAATAAAATTGCCAATTTACCTACTAATAACATCACTATATTCCTTATTACTTGTTTCCCCACTATATGCACACTTTAGGCAGAAACTATTTGACTCCTACATTATAACATCCGATAAATTATAACTTTTTATGCTAATTCGACAAGCTCTTTAAGAAATAAGTAAGTAAATATATTATACATGACAAGCAAGCCTCGCACGCCGTTGTCCAAAGAATAAAGCTATTGTCAGATGTTCAGTTTTACGAGCATTTATAATTAAATGTGTTTTGTTTCGTGCCCAACCACACTGCTAATCTGTTGTGATGAAGCTTCGTCGACTTATTAGTTAAACATGTTTCAGGTATAGTTAAATTAAGATGCATACTAAAGATCACTTAGTGTTTCTGTATTTATCCACGCTCCTATTGTAAAATGTTTTGCTGAACAAAATCTTCCAGGTCAACTATTCAATAATAAAATATACCGATACAAAATCTAAGGGAATAATAAGTATTTTAGCGTAATTTTACTTTCAGTAGATGATTTTTTTATGTTATTTTATTTTTATTATTAAACATCATGTTACATCTTTAAGTGTCAACATTTTTATTGGTTCAACGTGAGAAAATATTTATTGTTTGGCGTCTTAGTTTTTGTTACAGAGCCGTAGTAAGACAGACAATTTTAAGACAGAAGATACTTATTTTTATCTTCTTTGAATTTGACACGAAAAGACAGACAGACAGACTTCGAAGCTCCGAATTCCCCTTTTGGATACAGAAAAAGAAGCAAATGTAATAAAATATTTAATAGTTGATTAAAAAGGAATACCTCAGTGAGGCTGTCCGTGCATAGGCAATTACTAAAAAAATCACGCTGCCAGATTTATTTATACTCTGTCACTTCGGTGATCAATTCTGTGCTTTTCGTGAGGTAGCAAGCCCGCTGACATAAAATAACTTTTTCTATGAAATTGAAAACAGGATAGATCGCGTGTCTTCGTTCATTTTCTGAGTAACCTACAACCGATGTCTCTCTCAACCATAATGGGGTATATATTAAATTGGCAATATTAGCCCGATTTAATAATGATAACAATGCCCGCCAGTCATGTAATGTAGTGAACTTAGATAACCTGGGCTGGATATTGGGCCATATTATTATTTAAATACATTTATCAAACGTACATATGTCGCATGATAGCGTAGCCATTTTATGTTTTGTAATACACGTTGTTAGTATTTGAATGTTGTATTGTACTGGTGGCCTACTAGGGCACTTAGTTTTTTGTTTTCTGGGTTAGTGGCAATCCAGACTCATTGAAGGCCTCCAACAATGCTTAGCTATTGGTATTAAGTTTCTAAAAGGCCTCCGACAATGCTAAACAGTTGGTATCTGACAACGATTCGATACTTTTCTATTAGCCTCGCTACCTATTCTCATTGGAGCTTATAGAACAAGCTATAGATTTCAGTTCAATAAGCAATACCTTGACCTTACTTAAACTTTAAGTAACACGTGTCCTCTTACAATAGAAGGGTTAAATGGGACGTTCGGAGGAAAGCCGAACCGTGTGAAGAGGTAATAAGATCTCGAGAGGCTCTTTGCAGTCTTAATAATGTCAGGCTGATGTGTATCCAGACTGCGACACGAAACTATGTCGCAAGCGACCAAGCAATTATTGACGGCCAGCGACAACCTAGCCTCGTGTAATGTATCCTAACGACTGTCAAAAATTTCATCAAAGTGGGGAGGTAAGAAAGGATTTTTATTGATACTTTACTTGCGACGCAATGAAGTTTGTTAGTTTGTCCGGGTTAAATCTTTATAGCTAATTTAGAACAAATTCCTCGTATTATATACAATTTTTAATACTGCTTCAGTTTTTATCGCAAGTTATTGTTAAAATAAGCATGTGTAGTTCTTATGTTTAGAATTGGTTTCGACCATGAAAACTTGATAGTTAATAATACAGTTACCATTATTTAATAAAATAAAAAAGTTTTTTATATCGCGTAAAATTTTTATAATTCGTTACATAATATAGTGTTAGTTAATATCAAATAATTATACTTTATTAAAATTAATCATAAATTATGTCAACTAAAATAAATGGTCCTCAAATAGAATTAAGTATGTCAAAAATTAATTATGTCATTATTTACTATGCAGTTACCTTATTTACTGTGTAGGTCGTGTGCTACCTTGAGCCAGTTTTGTCCTGCTATTTTTTTGTCGCCATCCCATCTAGTATAAGGTCTACCTATGCTAACAATTAACATTATTTAAATAATATTTATTCGTATTTCCTTACTTGTTTATTTATTTATTCCCGAGTGAGAAAAAATGTCGCTTTATAAAGTTTGTCTCAAATTATTGTCAACGTACTAACATTCTGTCGGTGTACAGTCAAACGCACGACAAAACTTCCGTCTCGCAACACGCCGCGACATTCCAATCGCGACGTTATCGCGTGCACCTGATTTATGTCGACGACTGTACGTCCGCGCACTTAACATACGACTAGAAACAAGTTAACACGATTTGATAACACTTAACATTGGGTATTTTAGGGTTAAATTGATTTTAATACAAAATGTCTATACTGTCGTTAACGTCCTTCATTTATACTATCTATTCTTATGAAATAATTTCAATTCCTCACAAACTATTTGTTGTATTATTATTTGCAACACGTCAATATAGCAGAGCATAAAAGAAGTAAAGACTGTCTTTTTAGCTGCAACTGAAGCACCGCCATATTTAGTCTAGATATGACGTCGTTCCGAGGCTAAAAATAAAAATTGGTTAAAGTGCATCTTCAACATCGATATTATATTGGCGCATTTCTGTTAAATAAAGACACGAGTTTGTCAAGTTTGCGTGTCCGAAATAAATTATCCTGGCCAAGGTATGGTCATGTATTGTTGAAGATAATTCAATTTTATTTATAATAGGAAATATGTGTTTAAAATGCAGTTTTGTTGATGCTTTGTGTCGTTGTTTTCAACCCATTACTGAATACTGAGGAAGCCTAGAGCTAGGGCACTGAGGAGGCCAAAAGCTACGATCCTGAGAAGGCCTAGAGCTAGGATCCTGAGAAGGCCTAGAGCTAGGACCCTGAGGAGGCCTAGAGCTAGGACTTTGAGGAAGCCTAGAGCTAGGACACTGAGGAGGCCTTAAGCTAGGATCCTGAGAAGGCCTAGAGCTAGGACCCTGAGGAGGCCTAGAGTTAGGACTTTGAGGAAGCCTAGAGCTAGGACCCTGAGAAGGCCTAGAGCTAGGACCCCGAGAAGGCCTAGAGCTAGGACCCTGAGAAGCCTAGAACTAGGGCCCTGAGGAGGCCCAAAGCTAGGACCCTAATTAGGCCTAAAGCATACTGCACATGCAAAAATAATAATAAATTAAATCATCAACTCTTATAGCTAGCGATAACAACTTAGAATTACTTAGAATTGTGGAATTTTCTAGGAATAGATGAACACACCTACCTACTTATTATAGCATTAGTATTAAACGCAATTGACACATTATTATTGTTTATAATAATAACATTTTCTTACAAATTAATTAATAGATTTATATTATTACATTTATATTAGTAGTTAGATTTATATTATCGGAATTAAGGGAACTTAAATTAATTGTTTCCTACAATGGTTTTCCATGTATAATCCTCGGAAATCGATGTGTTTTTTAACCACTTGAAATATTACTCATAACGTGCATCAAAAATATTTTTTAATATTATACTCATATAGACATTTTACATCCAGACGCATGACAAACGTTACTGTTAATCGCAAAAAAATGTTCTAGCGGGATACGAACCCACGACTTTCCATAATAATCAGGTTTTTAAGTACATAAGTACATCTGTTGAATCCTCGGGAATACTTTATATGTATACTGGCGGTTTGTGTCGGTCGTATGTGATTTGCAGAGTTAAGCAAAAGCGGACGTGAGAGTAGATAAAAATGTGTAATGGTAAAAATGTTTTGGTCGCATCCACATTTTGGAGGGCGCTTGTAGCTGTCGATACATCTTCAGATGGCAATCGTTATGTCTTGTCGGAGGCCTCGGGGAACTAAAAAATTCCTGCCATAAAACATTCTGGCTATTAACCATTCCGTTAATCCCCA
This sequence comes from Asbolis capucinus, assembly GCA_018249125.1. NCBI lineage: Eukaryota > Metazoa > Arthropoda > Insecta > Lepidoptera > Hesperiidae > Asbolis > Asbolis capucinus. The sequence goes on from DWJZ01001891.1 coordinate 6,275, forward strand.
CTGGAGCAGCGTGGAGTATGATCGGTGCTTCCTCAATTACCTCCTCGGTGCTTCCTCAATTCCTTAATTACGAGTAGAGAGTGAGATGATTTCCAATTGTCCTTGAGATGTCATTACGACATATTTTTCGCGTTTATAAAAAACTACCTTTTGCCCGCGACTTCGTCCTCGTGGTCGTGGTGGTGGGTGTTGGTCAAAATGCAAACGCCGATTCGTCATTTTATTATACATACATATATATACAATTTTTTTCTAGATATATTTTTCTATATTATCTAGATATTATTGTTTTAAATATAGCCTATATCACTCAGTGACAACGTGGCATTCTTTTGGTGAAAGAATTTTTGAAATCGGATCAGTACTTGTTGAGTTTATTCATTACAAACATACAAAAACAAAAATCTTTTTTCTTTATTTATTTATGTATGAATTACGTGACCGCGAAAATTTTTAATTTTCGTTCAAGAACATAACATATAAACTTAATATTTACTTATAAACATCATTATACAGTAACAATATCGATATATTGCATGGAGATTAATGTTCCGAGTGTCCATAGGACATGATTTAATGTTTAAACTGAAATACGGAGACAGAAGAACGTCATAAAATATTTTGAACGATAGAAATGCACGCAACGTTACGTTATTCGATTCTGATGATCTAAAAACGACAACCCCTTACTTTGCTTAAGTTTATACAAAAACAATGACTGCACGGACACACGAACGATGAAGTTATACCGAGCAACAATGTTATGCTTACTGCTAGCTACATGTATCCAGTCCCGCTGTTCGAACTAGAACTGTCCGAACGTGAACCGATAGTCTATTCGTAGGCCAAATTTCAATTCTTTCCGCTTAATAGTTTTTGCGTCAAAGAGTAACAAATATCTATTCATTCATACAAACATACGCATTGAAAATATTTATGGGATGGTACTTGCAAACCGAGTTCTGCTCGGCTGCCATCTGCCGAAAACTAGCTAAATCTAACAGGGTACTTATTGCTTTCACTTTATTAAATCACATAGATAGACTAAGTTTCTTAATTCCCTAATTAAGTAAATTAAAACAATAATTAAGAAAACTCAATTTTGTCGCAAATTTATTAATTATTTGACACAAAAATCCCTTATCTTGCAATTTTAATTATAATCCGATTCCAGAATCCGAATACATATTTAGTCATACAGGTATTCCCGTGAATATAAATAAAGAATTTGGGTCTAAATATTTCTATCAACTACTCCAAAAAGCGTTACAATTATAATACTTCAAATCAACGACAAACTTTAAAAAAACAACCATAAGGCTATCCAATGTAATTGTTAGGGTGTGATGGGACAGAAAGCGAACGTGCTCTGACGTCACCCGAGATAAAGCACATTCCACAGCTCACAAACAAACCATGCTCCAATTTAAAAGATTATTAATATGACGCCCACCTATGTATATTTATTGCCTGCATTGTTACGCTCGTGACTCATAATTATCTCACACCAACTAGATTATGGGATATTCTTATTTGTATACTACCTACTTACTAATTTCCGCCCGCGGCTACGCCCGCGTGGCACTTAACAGTGTAAAAGGTAGCCTGTGTGTTATTCGAGACTATAATCTATCTCTGTGCCAAATTTCGTTTAGATCCGTTCAGTAGTTTTTGCGTGAATGCGGAACATGCATCCATTCATCCATCCTTATAAACTTTCGCATTTATAATTTTACTAGCTTTTGGCCGCGACTCCGTCTGCGTGGTCATGTTAGTAGGTGGGGTCAAAATGCACTCCTATACCATATCTGTCATATCTTCGTCATATCGCTGTCATATCTTCAATAATGAGGAATTTCCATATAAACATTCGTCCCCTCTTTTAACCCCTTCTTTCCCAGTTTTCGCACTAAAAATTAGCTTTTACTCTTCCTCTGGGTCAACTGTATCTCTGTACGAAATTTCATCAAAATCGGTTCAGTGGTTTAGACGTGAAAGCATAACAGAGATAGACAAACACAGCTACTTTCGCATTTATAATATTAGTAGGGATAGTAAGATATACTGTACTAAGTAAAACAGTTTGTATTTTGTGAAACTATTTCTAATCCAAAATTTATAAATAAAATATGGCGTGCTCATTGATGGCCAGTTTCTCCATTCATACTGAGGATACCTAAAGCATACTCCATACGTATTGGTGGAGCAGGATAACCCAAGTGTCCGAAGTTGTAACGACATCCTAAGGCTACTTTAACTATTGCTATCTAACGATAACACCTAGCACCGACGGCTTCACGTTTCCTCGGAAGCACGGAGCTGTTCATGAATTTTTTGCCGCTAACAAAATATCCTCTTGCCGACTGCGCTCGCTGTATTTGTGGTAAGGAATGGGACCCGAAAGAATTACTATTTGAATCTGTTTATCTTAATTCTCGGTTTATCTATTTTTCTACTGTGCAAGCTTTATTATGGCACCTTTTCGAAGTGGTAGATTCTAGAAAATCAATATTCGTAAGTGTATTGAAAATACATGATTTGTCATTGACTTTGCAAATTAACCTCAGAAAGGGCTAATCCGGTTTGAGTACGGTTTCCTCTGAAATAAAGCTTAGATTAACATTGTTTCATTAATTTCATAAATAACATAGATCAGTTAAGTTAAACAATCTCTACGAACTTTAGCTATACTGAAGTGAGGCCATTCACGGAATTCCAAAAAGATTCTCGTATGCATATACGAGATGTTCATAGTATCCCGATTACAACTTGCGATCAAAATCATGCGATTTGAAAGAAAAAAAGAAAAAAAGAATTTATTTCTTTCACCTTAGCATTACATAGTTCGCTTACAAGACAATATAAAATAATTATGACGAAAAACGTCAGCACTCAGCATATGCCATTGAACAGCGAGGGTTCCACGACTACTGATTTTCAGTGCAAACCAAACGTAGATCAGTTAAGCCGTATCAGTATTTCGATAAAGAACAATTTAGGCGGATAATTCCTATTAAAATTTTCTAATTTATGATTTTTAACAGCTACAGTGAATATTATTGTTTTGTTACATTGCTTAGAATTTTGTAATTAATGATTCCTATTTCCATATATATTATTGTAACTTGTTTGGCGAAATTAAAAGCTTAGTAGGGATTTATTGTCGAGATTATCTGTAAGTAGAAAGACAGTTTTGTATAAGAATTTATCCTAAGTTTTGTGTACTTTCTGTAGTTATCCAAATAAATAAATAAATTTAGCAATAGGACTTCACCGTAACCAGATAATTTTTGAATGAGTTCTACTAGAAAAGAATCTTTGGGAAACTCTGGTGTAAACAATATTCTATTTTTAACTTTACTGTTCATACTGATGCGTCATGACATGCGCCTCTAACCCATATCACTTGTGACCTACTCGCGATTTTAACGGATGCGGTTCCAGAAACGTGTGTAGGAGAACTGGCCATGCCTATTTTACATACCAGGGAACTGTCGTAAACCTCTTTCCGATATAATGGTTGCTAACACAAACTAAAATTAAATATTAATGGGCAGAGGTAGCCTAGTGGTTTGTTGATCTATCGAACGAGAGGTTCAAATACTGCCGCCAAAAAATGTTACGGTATGAAAATTTTTAAAACTGGCGCAAAGTTGGATTTCTGATGCTAACATATAACGTCTGTCTCTATTCGTTTATAACAGAACCTTTATTAATAACATATCGATTAATTTATCAAAGATATTCAACCCAAAGACCATGACGTAACAAATTCAGGACACTAAATTGTAGCTTCATACAAACGTAATACACATTATGATTATTTGTAGTTAAACGGTTTAAACCCTCGGAACAAATGATAATGCTTAGTTGTGAGTAACTAAGTTACGTTTTGGTCCTTATTATTATGCAGAACAGCGATTAATTTTGAATACACATCGATGATTTCACTTTAATCAACCTAACAACGGTTTGTGGTTCCAAACCTTTTGGCTTGTAGCGCGACGGAAGGCGATAAACGATTTACTCGCTGCAGATTCATTTATGGTACCTGTTTAAGCAAAGTTCGTCAATAGATTATGGCCCGCTTTAAACCGATGAGTGCAAGCAGGCTATATTTTTATTGCGTTTAAAAAAGATTTTTCGGACTAGATAAGGTTTTTGAAGGCCTATAAGATCAGCTATCAGATAAATGAACCTTATTTCAATGTCTCTTTTTAAAACCCATTAAAATATGCTCTGCTCTCAGCGCCATCTTTTCGAACGGACCCTTAAATAACATCATCATTCCGTAAACATTAATCCATCTGTAAACATATCCAAATTAAATCGACAACTAAATAAATAATGGTGACATACATAGATTGCTTGTGTTTCAAGTTGTAAAATGGGACTGTTTACTATTTCTACGTACATATTTCAAATTCCCAAAATATCTCGACATCGCATTTCTTCTAACATGAAGTTTTGGTCAATGCATTCATTCAAACTCTAAATTCTAGCCTCATACTAGTAGATATAATTACAAAGTACAAGCTAAGTGTGATAGAAGTTTTAAGTATTTCGGGTAATTTTATTAGAATCATTGTAATTTTTAATAAAAAAGGCATTTAGTTATATAATTAATATGATAATAAATATTAAGGATTCCTATAGTATAAATGTTACGTGTTAATTTTTTATGTATTTTTAATTGAGTTTGTTGTATTTAATATTATTCTCAAGTTAGTTATCTGTCTGTAGTGAGACATCGACATGAGTAGCGATTCAATTTTGTAAAGGCGAATCAAGGACAAATACATAAAAGAAAGGTTATCAAGTTGGTTGGAGATCAAAAGGATTGTCTGACATACGGCTGTTCAGTCGTTGATGTGTCCCCGAGAGCACGTTCAGTACACTGTCAGTAGCTGACATGTAAATACTTTATTTATACGTTAAAAGACTTTTGCGAAATACTTCACTTATTATTAACGAAAATATGTAGGTGAGTCATACTACAATGTATTTTGATACTAGCTTTCCCCGCGGCAACGTCCGCGTAGAACAGTTTTATTTTCCATTTCAACATATCTGTCGAAATTTCAATAATGCTAGAACATTTTTTTTATCAAATGCACAACTTCAACGTTTTGTGGTTTTATATTCGATGAAGTACTTCCACACAAACTTGTATCCTTTCTTTCAGCCCCTACAAATCTCATTCGTGATAAAAAGTAGACTATTTTCTTTTTCAAGTTTTGGTTCAGTTCAGTTGGTCTGACCTGAACGTCTAACAAACAGACAGATACCTCCGTTTCCAAAGATATCGGTAAAAGAGTCATCGCATTTGATCGTTATCGTTACATTGAAATTGATATGAAATATGGCAGTCCTTTAGACGGCTTATAACTTTCGAAATTTCGCGTGACTAACTCCTCTTCCAAGCAGTATCAAAATAGTCTAGGCCTCCGAACCCCTATACCGAGCTATTATAGAACGTTTAAATTCCTACAATAATTCATAATTCTGAAACTAACGCTTCGAAAAGGTACCAAAACGGAGAAGAAACGATGGAAAAAACTCCTAAACTATTGAAATGAATACTCCTACCCGACATACCGTACATGAACTTCTTAGTAATTCCTGGTAGTGTTAGTTATGCGGACATAGCCGAGTGCCATGATTTTAATGTGGCTTCATTGTTCGTTGAGGCCGTAATTGTTTCTGATTTAGAGGTATTGTTCTTGTCCACTTCTGCATACTTTGTGTATGCACAATGTTTGAATGATTAAAAACTTTTATAAATTCTTTTATTTAACCAATTCTTATATTATGAATACTAAAGTTTGTGAGGATGGATGGATACGTAGTTGGATGATACAAAAAACTTTTTATTGTCGACTGTGGTGGACATAGTCATAGGAACTCTGTTGGTAGGATTTTTTTTGATTAACGTGACCAAAGTTATAGACAAAAGTTAGTAATACAAAAATATGCTCACTATAATATCGGTGAAGTAAAAGTATTTTTCAAAGAAATGTACATTAATGTTATTAGAATTTGTATATTATAGTTACGTTGACCCAAGTTTCATTGACGATTTCACTAACGATTACTGGAATATGAAATAACCTTTAAATCAGTGTTACAAAAGAAATGCGTTGTGTTCTTCTTTTGTCAGTCATTGTTTGGTGTTGTCTAATGCGTGGAGGTTATATTTGACACTATATGCTCAGACATTGTATAGGCCACTAAATCGATTTTTAACCGATAATATTTTGAAATATCTCTTAGGTATATTTTAGGTATAATAAACCGAAATAGTCGATTATTGTAAAAGGATTCCTCGATGGGAGTTCAGTATTAATTAGTACTGACATGAAATAAAGGAAGCAAATTAAGGAAGTTCCTTTTGTTACTGAAATAAGAAAGTCTTGGAGTAATTTTTAATTTTAAATAGAATGTAAGAAAAAATATGCGTAAACTAACACTAACTATGTAATATTAAGTGTTTATCTTATTTAAATCGATTCACTATTCATCGATTCCCACGTAAGCTGTCACACTAGATAGTGCATAACAGTAGGTACTACATTACATGGGAAGCTATCTTTTAATAGGAGACGATAACTCATACAATGAACTCACAGGCAATGACAACTCATATTACCGTAACGAATTCTAAATTAAATGCGGGCTGCATTCGAGTTCTTCCATTCGCATACAAGATAGTCCTGCTCGTAGGCTTAACGAACGAAGGCTCGAATTACTTTCATTGAAAGATTCCTATTACACTTACGTAGCATTTATTTCTGTTAGATCAGCTCAGTAAAATCAACAATGAATTCTATCTTATACCTAATGAAGAGGTCATAGCCCTGAGGCTTGTTTTGATTGTAGCCGATCGACAATGTTAAGTAACAGCGGGCGCGGTCAGTAGAAGGATGGGTGACTGTTATTGGAAACAAACATCATGAAAGCTTTCGTGATTATGAGCGTAAAGATGTCAGACCCGGTTGTTACCCTTAGTATGAAGAGAGACTCGTGCTCAAGCGTGGGTCATTAAATGGAGCCAACTTCATAATGGGAGCCGATAAAACAGCAGAAGAGTGAGACGTAGCCAAGTAGTCACCGTCGGTCATACAGAAGGTATATTTAATATTTAAAAATTAAAAGGTAAAAGTCGAATATTGTACATGGAGATATAACTTCGTCATCAACGGACATTAATCTTATATATAAAATTCTCGTGTCATAATGTCAGTTACTTCACCGTAACGGCTTGACCGATTTATATGAAATTTTATTTGCGTATTCAGTAAGCCTGAGAATCCGCTACTATCTATATTTTATACCCTTAAGTGATAAGGGATGTCCACCCCTACCATTTTTTATTTTTGGGCAATATTTTTTATTTTTATTTTTTTTTATAAATTGGCATTAAAAATACGTACAATCCTAAATTTGCACCCTTCTATTACTAACCCCTACTTTTTAATAGTCATTAAAATTAGTAATTTAATCAATGGCGAGACAACGTTTGCGGGGTTAGCTAGTACTTTATAAAATGTTTAAAAACGGTACCAACGGCTCAGTAGGGTTGTCAACTATTCACATATAAACCCAGTACACCAATATCTTTCCCTTCTTTTCTTACAAAAGGCGAAAAGTACTTTTATAATCCCGATTTTAATCTACCACTTTAAAAGTAAGGTGTTTTAGAGTGTGACATGCGATGCGCTTCAAGATCGTACGGTCTTAATTCTTTAACTGCATCGAATTTCGTTAACTCGTAAAGCAATCCTTATAGGTGGGAGCATAAGGGACTTTTTTCTTTCATCGGTGACTTACGACGTTCCGAAATTGGAACGGACGCGTTACCCGATTAATGTTACTCAAAGAGATTCTTGAGGTTGCTTTACTCAGATAGCGTACACTTTTTGTTACTTAGACGAGTATATTTCAAGTGGAAAAGTGAAACGGTGATATTTGTTATTGTATTACGCAATATTTTTCTATTAGCGTACAATGGCACCTTAACTAGATTTACGCCCGTTTGTACTTTTAAAAGATTTTGCTTCGCTAGCGAAATTGGAAGGTTAAGTCTTGAAAGAAGAATAAGAGCTTTTAGTTTTAGTAACTATGCTAAGTTAGGTCATTCAAGTGTTTATCTCAAGATAAGCTTCAGATTATAAAAAGTACAATTTTTATTCCACGAGTATAGAGGGGTGCTATAATACAAGTGACGTATCTGTCTGTGGCATCGTAGCTCCGAAACGGATTTTAATGCAGTTTTTTTGTTTGAAAGACCATTCAATCTTGAGGATTGTTCGCTAAGAGTTCTAAGAGCAATGTGTGCTTTTCCAGATCATCGAGTCTATTCTAATTCATAAACTAACGTAGGCTTTTTTAAAGTTTAGTCTGTGGTGTCGCTTCGGAAGATTTTAATTTGGGCAAGAATATTATAGGATTTTTTAAGGAAAGAATAAAATCCTATTCAATTATGTTTAATCTCAGAATCAGAATCATCCCGAATACTGTTTCCATTATGTATAATAAACTGGATGAACATTAGATTATTCATTAAAAAAAGACAATTGAAATAATTGTGTTTTACGCATAACTTGTATATAGAACGAAGCGTGGTAACTTGCTAGTGTTTTAATACTATACTATTTTGGATGGAGACATATCTAACAAATAATAAACTATTAAAAACCTTTCAACTGTTTTTAGTTGCAAATGGTGTAAATCAGTGCTTTTCAATCTGTGGGTCGCAACTGCTACAGGGGTCGCAAAGTCTGATTCAGAGGGTCCCAAAAACAAAATGACGAGGTGTGTTAAACAAAACAGTAAATCACAAACGGTTAAATTATTATTTCATTGTAGACTTTTCAATTACCTCTTTTGGCTGTTTGCATAATGGGATCGCCAGAATTTGTCAACCTGAGAGGAGGTCATGTAATCAAAAAAGATTGTAAAACACTGTTGTAAACTAACACAATTTTGTGCCTTGTTTTTTTGTGTTTAGTTTCTACTGGAACGGGTGTAAGTGAAATCATACAAAGTCTTGTTTCCAATAAATTTGCTAAAGTTCCAATCCAACTGGGAATAATCCTGAGATATATCGAGAGCTCTATCGTTATTTAGGTTGCAATTAGTGCATTCCAGTGGCTTCTTGCGATTCCTTATCAATCTGTATCATTTAAAGGCTTAATTTAGACACTAGTCACTTTATGATTAAATATTTTCAGTACAAGCAATCTAAATTATTTTTAAATTATACCTATGTTTCTTCGAGTGTACTTTCACAAACTACGAGTATATCAACATATGCAGTCGCCATCTCGTTCTTTGGAAGATTTCACAAATGAAGCTTCCGTTTTTTTAATCTGTAACGCGACGATGACATTTTTGTTACGAAAATACATAAAGATCTTTTATGGTCTAACAAATCTCTTTTGTTGTAGTTTATGAGTTAATATTCAACGGAATAGTAACTCATTAAAAATACTATAAAACGAATAAAATCAAAGAAACTATATATTTTGTTTCATTTGTGGAAATTAAAACGACACAAAGGATTTTAATCTCAATACTTTTTATTTCTCAGAATATTAATACACAAATGGATGTCACTTTTTAACTCGATATTACCTCATCTGGTGCAGATAAAGTGCTCGCACGAAAATACTTCATTGAAACAAATGAACACATTTTTACAAGCTTTTAACTTCCAGTCTATGTATGTTAGTATATTTGTATATTCGTTTATTAAGTGTTCGGGTCAAATCTTGCAAACTTAATTAGACTCCTCTTACGCTAGGAAACTGAAAATTTGCATACTGCTTCAGTTTCGATGTCAATGCATTTTTATGAAAAGCATGACCTGTACTACGTTCAGGATTGACTCCAGACAAGGGAACTCTTCAACAGTTAACAATACACTAATGAAATTTTGAGTATTTCATTGTATTAGGGATCTATAATTAAAGGTTGGGTTTTAAATATTTTAGTAAACCTTGTTTGTTTTTCACCTAGAATAACTTAGTGATTTATTATTTTCACACTTTTCCTTATACACACACTGCCTCCTGAAGCTGTTTCACTGTTGGGTTAGGGGGAATCTTCGCACAATATGACGGGCCAGGGTATTCTAGTACGCTGACTGAATTTGGGTTGTTGAACTTTACACATGTGAAAACTTTATTCGTAGGACTAGTAGGTTTTGTCCCGATGTGATTAAGTAATTTTTGAAAATTAGAGATTCTTGTAGAATTCATTACATCCCGACACACCGTGCCACGTACAGTGCCAAAACCGCTAGATTGTCGTATTTACTATATAATACGCAATAACTTAATAAAATCCCACCGCAGGAATCTATCCGACTTATATTAAAGGAAAGTACGGAGTGGAGACAAAGAGATCTCACGAAGCTTTCCACAGTATTAATGAAGCACCTGTCCTCAGTCCAGTATCATTACTAGCTCGAGCATTTGTAAGGACGCGGTCACCGCCCAAGTAATGTGGCAAACTGTCGTTCCAAACTTGAAAGTGCGACCGCAGAGATTTCCGGCTTTGAAAACTAGTAAGTAATACGGAAAACTTCCTCAGCAACGAAACGTCTGAGTGACAGACACTTCGAAATTTTATAACGTAGTGCCACAACCTTGCGGCCGATTGCTATGTATTTGTAGTTTGGTGACTGTGTTATGATTGAGAATGGTACGTACGCTTTCGTACGTTTTAAACGTAAAAACGCAATCACAATTTGGTAATTTTATCCCGATTTCGAACCACTTGCATGGGTCATGGTTACAAGACTATCTGTAGTTTTGTACATCAACAGAAACCTGAAACACGCTATGGGAGTTTCACACTTCGCCCGCATATACATATATAAATTCCGAGCTTGAAGAGTCAAAACTCGACCCCTTCCCAGAACTCGTTTAGCAGGAGATCTACGATTTGTCAAACAAACAACGACTGTGTGTTTTTGAGCAATAGTTTCTTTCTCTATTTCTTTTTCTTCTTTTTCCTAACGGTTAAATAGATAGTAGTTAATTATACTTAAAAATACGAAATGTAAGGAAATATGTGATCACATAAAAGTCTATACATACAATCACAAGTGGTAAACTTTAAAGCAAGCTTGCTTTTTATTTGATCTTTTTTTATTCCTGTTTAATGAGTTTACTTTTATCGATATTACGTAAAATTATCAATGAATATCATCAATATATATTATAAGATTGCAACGTGTCGTCGTCTGGAAGATACGTAAGAGAAAATATTATTGACGGTTTTTAGTAGAAGTAGAACCTAAAACAATATTTTTTAGGTATTTTGATTTTATTTATTATTTAGTTTTCACTGATATTTGTGGTAAGCTTCGATTAACATTGATAATAAAATCGATTGCCGAATAAAATCCATATGTCAAATTAAAACGCCCATCTACGGCCCTTAGCTACGTCGAAGCGAAGCGACCGGACTCGTTAGAAATAAGTAGCTGCTAGCTACCTTCTTTGTTATTTTAAGCTACTAGTACTGGGAACTCCAGGGTCTAGTTGCATGAATAGCACGAGGTACCGCTTTGTCTTAGATGTGTACAAATTTCACGTATTTACATTCTAATGAAATTATAACAATATATGTATGTATGCACTGAGCTAGTAAAGTAGAATATTGTTTAGTACTAATTAAATAATATCCGAATTGTTTTGAGCTTAGAAATAATTACAAAATAATTGCGTGTATTATGTCTTTCTTAAGCTGTAGCTTGCCTAGTAGTAACAGCTTGTAGATAGCCTAGTAATTAGGATTTCGGCCTTCTTCTTGCGGGGTACGGGTTCGAATCCCAGGGCGCGCACTTCAGGCTATTCGGAGTTATGTGTGTTTTAAGCATTTAAATGTCACTCGCTATAACGGTGAAGGAAAACATCGTGAAGAAATCTGCATGCCGGGGAGTTTTTAAAACTCAAAGGTGTGTGAAATCTGCCAATCCGCACTTGGCCAGCGTGGTGGACTATGGCCTTAAACTCCTCGTTCAGAGAAAAGACCCGTGCTGAATAGTGGGCCGTGATGGGTCGAGATGATGATTATTTCTTAAAATCTATGGTCGTATGCATTTGAAAATTGGTTTTAAACTTTGTTCAACTTTTTACGGAAAATGCGAAGGGAGGATTTGATGGCGGAAGGGATGTAGGAATAACTAAAGGAGAATGAGATTTTTTATATACCTATTTATTTATTAGAAATTTATAAAAATTAAATAAATATTACATACTATTTTCTTTTTTACCAGATATATCTTATAATGAAATATGAGGCTAGAATGGGTATCTGGTTAGCTTTCATAGAACACCTTCTAAATCCATTTTAATACTAAACATCGTATCACAAATCTTATTTGCCCCAGCTGTGCTAAGGCCTTTAGAAGCTTAAAATCCAAAACAAACTTGTATATATATATATACATACAATATAAAGAAACTTATATAAGCTTAACAAAAACAATATATAACATACATATACTTTTAAGTTTCTTTTGTTTTTCTTCTTTTCTTTCTTTCTCATCTTATATTTCTGCCCCAGCCTTGCATCAAACCCAGAACCCGTCACTTAGCAGGCAATACGTACAAATTGTACGGGTCCCGGGCCTGAGCGGCATCCACCCGAGAGGCTGCGAACTTGGAAGTGACTCAAGATTTTTAATAAAATTTAGTAAAAAAGTACGATTTTTGGGGCCCCAATCAATTAATTTGCTACTGGTCTCAGATGGTAAAGTTAATCCACTGCTACTACAGGTTCACCAACTCAATATTACGTATTACAACAATAATTATATGTACATAGGTATTAATTCAAAAAATATGCTGAGAAGTTTCTTTCACTGTTTCTTCTTGAGCTTCTTTCCGAAAACCGTTCAGATTGATTTTAAAAAATTTTGACGTCCATAATAAGAACCTAATTCAGAAAATGATTTTTTTTATTTGATTTGAAATCCTATGACATTTAAAATAGATCAAAAATTCTCGAATTCGAATCGTTCAAAACGATTTACCTATTTATTATTCTTCGAGCGAAGAAAAATACGCAAATAGATAGAACTCAAGGCTCCAGACCTTTTTCTTTAAAGAATTTTTAACACAAACCACTGCGCGGTTCTCAATGGACGGCCTTAAGAATGTTCATACACTGGGCCCGTTTGTATGTATGTAGTTGAAAAGATTTTAAAATGTATCACTTGTGTCACGATAAAATGGTTTATTTTAAAACTTCCTATTGTTATTACCGATTTAATAATACCTAGAGTTTTTTGCTTCGTTCAAACTATAACCAATATTATCTCCGTAACACATGTCGGATGATTGATTTTTAAAATAAATATTAGGCTTTGGCGGAGATATATGTAAGTGTCATACAGCTTTCACAGCTTAAAAAAAAATCAAAATCTAGAATTTTCTAATGAGAGAATACCGGTCTACACAGAAAAAAAATTTCTAAATCAATATTATCTAAACCAGTGATTTTATGACCATTATTATAAATTATTATTCTATTTTAAATTCTGATCTCCTTGAATCGGTATTGGAGCAACGTGGATTATGCCTAGGTCTCCTTAGTATGTGGAGAGTCCAATGGTCAGTAGTGGGCCATGGTTGAAGCCATTTTAAATTATGTGCGCTATCGGTCATCAATCGTACTTCAGAATAAAATGATCACCTACATAGATACTAAATGCTAAGTCTTTACTCAACAAGACAGTTGGAACAACACGAAATAATTATCTGCATAAAGATTTTATTCAAAGAGATTTTTTCATGTAAAATAGTACGGCCACACGTAAATAGAACGTCGTTTGCCTCCTTATCATCAACGTTTTTAGAGCTAACTGGCTTTATTTTGTGCTGTGTACTTTATTGTCTAAGTGGTGTTAGCCATAGTAGGTAGTCCTTGGTTCGAATCCTATGGTTATCTAGAAATTTCAAAGTTATGTGCGTTTCAATGTAAACTTGGCATTGTTAAGAATATCGTGAGGAAACCTCCACACCTAAAAGATCTCTATCATGTTCTGGAAGGTGCGTAAAGTCTATCAATTCGCACTGGCCCAGTGTGATGGACTATAGCCTATACACCATTGTGACCTGAGCCCAGCAGTGGGCTAGTTACGAGTTGAGAAACGTACAACTTTACTGCACTTCTGTGTTATCGTGGACTATTTTCCCAATGCTTTAATAAAAGATTATAAGCGCGTATCTTAATTTGATATTGATTGTGGGTCGTTAAACAGGGAGTTTGTTTAAATTGCTTTGATTCTGTAGGAATGTACATCTTGTAGCAGCGGTGCACCATCATTTTAAAAGCCTTAGAATCAGCACTAGGCTCCGCGAGTTGCCAGTCGTACGTGATACGAGCGATCGAACGCACGCTCTTGTTAACCGCGCTCGCTTCATCCATCCGTAAGTTTTGTGACTACCTTCTAAAAGGAGACTCGACACTCCACACGGTTCCGATCCATCCATCCTAGCCAGGATGACGAGTGATAACTTTTTCCGAAGTTTCGGTTCACTTTGATTAGTTAGGAACTTTTTCAGTATTGATATCGGTGCTATTTTAAAAATAATATAATTGATTAGCTTTTTTTTCTAATACATAAATTTTTGGGATCTAAGCCGATTGCGAATAAGGATGTGAAAATTAAAACCGTGCCGAGAATTTAGTCAGTCAGATAGTTCTTGCTTTGAACTACATGAAAATATTTTTTATTGGCCCAAATTCGTAAAAGTCATTCCATAATTTGACGCATTGCTTGATCACCAATTATCGTAATTACCGATTATACAAGTCAACTTATACATTAAATTTACAATACATTATTTATTTTTAACTTACAAAGTGCCGCACTCGCTGTCGTTAATTGCTATTTAAAACGTTCATTAATTTAGATGTTGTACGCAGATTCTGTTTTAAGGAATGATTTAAATAACCCTTAACAAATATGAGTGCGACAGAAGTCGTTAGAACATTAATTTATTTATTGGTTTTGTACTTCGTTACGAAATTGAGCATTTTTTTTTCAAAGTTTCCCGCACGT
>DWJZ01001892.1:0-21354 GCA_018249125.1 Asbolis capucinus
CTATAACGGTGAAGGAAAACATCGTGAAAAAACCTGCATGCCGGGGAGTTTGCAAAACTGCTAATCCGCACTTGGCCAGCGTGGTGGACTATGGCCTTAACCTTCTAATTCAGAGTAGAGAACCGTGCTCAATAGTGGGCCGTGATGGGTTGACATGAACCTAATTTTAGTTATGATAATATTTCCTTAAGGGCACAGTAGTACCATACTATCCCCTATAGCTTCGTAAGACTATTATAAAGCGCTAATAGATGGCGGTACCTCCGCTTCTGAGAATATGACATGTGCTCACACCACCATCTGTCTTTCAGATTATTTTTAGCGCTGTCTGGGATTTGTCAGTCTTCACGTATTTTAAGATGCAAAGTATTTGTGAATGAAATTGTAATATTGATTAATATTATCGGTCCAGAGTGAATAGGTTTCTATTAAGTTCGTGCGCTTTGCCATCGAAGACTTCATCGCCACTTACATATGGTGGGATCGTAGTTAAGCGCTAATTTATTGAAAGTAAAAAAAAATTAAGTTGAGTTGATCTTAAATAAAATTACAATTTTAAAATAAAATTATGATATATGAAAAAATAATAAGGTTGTAAGAAACATTTCGTGGGATTATATAAAAATATAATATTCCCTAATTGATAGAGATTCACAAATTAATCCTTAATAGAAATTGAAAGACGATATTAGATGAAATCAGATAAATATAAAAGTTGTTTAATATATTAATCATTTATTAACTACATTGGCTCTACGTTCCAGAATGTGTCCTTGGAATACACCGACCGCCTTCAGTTGCTGAATGAACAGATATCCTTGAACCTTAATTCTGGGCGGTTTAATTGAATCCAAGGTTAAAGCAGCAGCCAGAAAGCTTAGCATTCTAACAAAGGTGCGGCAGTACTTCACACCGTAACAACTTTAACACTAATAATTGGTGACCCCAAAATGGTTGAGACTAACCTCCATAGTCCGACCACAGGCACAGAGTTCCCAGCCTCTCGGATAGTGGTCAAGCACGAATTTATAGAAAGCTAAAAAAATTAAGGCGTTCGATAGCATTGGTTAAGTCATCAGATATCAAACAGCGAGCAGATAACAAACGATAAGCAATAATAGCACAGACTCGCTGCGTCAAAAACATCCTGTTATAAACATGATCGCTTCCTTAACACTCGCAAACAATTTGCTTTCCTTAACGCGCCCAATAGATATGTATATCGATACCGATACTCGGTGGAAATTGATCGAATTTGCACCAAGTATAAAAAGCAGCACCATTATCGCTGAAATGTAATACGAATTTGAGGTCTGAGAGTTATTAAAATTATTAAATACCCGGTCTGTGATTAAAATTCAACTGCATTTCAATTAACAAATAAATTGTATTTGACACAACTGAAATTGTCAAACGCCAGTGAGTCAAATACATGGTAGTGTGTGTAATGCCTTAATTTTATATTTTAAAGTATTTCCAATGTTTTTTTTTATATAAAATAGTAGCTTTCTGTACTCCTCCGTGGAAAGTTTAACTGTGCTAAATTTCGTAGTCTTCTATCTGCGTATTTTTGTAGAATGGAGTTTTTGCTTCCCGTATCAATATATAAACTGCATTGAAATAAACCATGGAGTATTTTCTAGGATTCCTCGGTAAGCAGAAACCCTTGCTCAGTACTGAGTTATTGGTCCATCCAAGATATCTCTGGGAAAACATTGACAGTATGGCTTGGCTTCAACCCATTGATGGCCCACTATTAAGCACAGGTCTCTCCTCATACTGAGGAGGCCTAGAGCTCCACCACGCTGCTCCAATGCGCATTGGTGGAGGGGTTAGCCAACCTAAGTGCCAGAAGTTTTTATGCCGCCCGTAGGCCTCCAATATGGCTTAACGATCTAACAACATTAACCGGGAACAACTGATTTATAAGCCCTTCGAAGCACGGAAGCGTTCATGAAATTTTTGCCACTAACGGTCACCTCATACCGACCGCGCTCGCCGTCTTAAATTTTTCGATCGGTTACAATCGAAACGAGCCGCCGGGCGCTGAACGCTTCTATTGACCCTAGTGCAAATTCCATCTGTAATTTGACAAACAATTTTGTATGGCAAAAATGTCAGCTCCAATTTGCACCAAGGCACCAAGTATAGAAAGAATGAATGGCACGCAAAACATATGACGCATACCAAACTAATATCACACCTTTGTTTTAAATTGGTCATGTGGCCAGGTAGTGGACGTTATCTGATGACGTAGGAATGCGTCACAGATAAAGCAAAAATAATTAGAATTATCGTTATGCAAGCTTGTATCAGGTGATAAAATATTCGTAAAATTCCACCACGCAGCCATTATATTTTTCCTCATTTTAGGTATCTACAAACGTATTTATTACAAAGTAGCGGGATGTCATTTCATCTGTGATTCTGTTTAATAACTTTTTCGCGCGTCATCTGGTGTGGCTGTCCTGATATTGGCATGACTCATCGTGCCTACGCTTGTCCAAAGAAGTATGATAGATAAAATATTATTTTAAAGAATATACAATCATATGGCTTATCGCTGGATTAAAGAATTAAAGACAAAATTGAGTCAACATTATTTTTATGACTTTCAAAGCCTGACAGTATTTTTAAATGCAAACAATAATTCAACAGACTTAAAAATTTACAGATTTTGGGGCTAAAAATATAACAATTTTAAGTTTGAAAATCATGATTGGGTGGTCAAATTGGGGCGAAGTACAATATAAACCCTAATCCCGTGCAGGCTTAGCAGGGTGTCTTAGAAGGCGTACAGAAGTCAATTGCTCGCTGGTAGGGCTGCACGAGATTATTATCTTTTTGTCAAGCCCGTCTGGCTGGCTCCCATTGTCTTGTTTGAATCGGCCGCCAATGGATTCGTCGACTGGAGGCTTAAATATTAGTTCTCTTATTCTCCTCGTTCGTCCTACAGTCATCCTCTTCCTCATTCTTCTTTTATCACCAGTCCTGAAGTGGTATGTTATGGGTGTATCTGGGGTTAGTTGCTGTCGTTATTGATACCAGTTACAATAGCAAGTAGCAATGCACCGCTTCCCTTGCTTTCTTCTCTTCCTATTATGGGTGTATCTGGGGTTAGTTGCTGTCGTTATTGATCCCAGTTACTTTAGCAAAGCCCTGCTTCCCTTATTTTTTTCTCTTCTCCGCGTTTGTCTATCTGCTACTTCCTTTTGGGCAGGCAATGCGTTAGTAACACCCCAGTCTGGTATTACCAATGTCCAGGGGCGGCGGTGACGTCTTACCATCTGGTGACCGTTTGTTCCTTTGCCTGCTTATCACCTAAAAAAAAACAATCTTTCAGCCAGGGCAAAACACAATTAGGCTTCCTATATAGGCTATATCCAATTAAACGAGTACGTATTGTATTAGCTTGATTAATTTAATTAATTAGATTGTCTTCCCATTTATATGCAAAGATAAGGGACACCTCCCTTCAGGGCCTGGAGACAAATGCCTTTTCTGTTAGTGTTCACGCCAAACGCTAGTTCATTAACATATGGGAATGACGTTTATTGCGGAAAAACAGACGCCATATTTTTCTGCCCCAAATGTCATTGCCATTCACTTTGAATTAGCGTGAACTCTAACAGAGAAGGAATTTGTCTCAAAAGCCACCTTCTTTCAGTAAATCGTGTATTTCTGCGTTCTAAGCTCGTTTACTTATACACACTTTTCGTTGTATGTTCTAAGTGTATTATCTATGGTAATGGGCACAGTATGGTGGCTACTGTCTGTTATTTATAAGCGAATCCAAATAGTTCATTAAATGCGTGAGCCCAGTGAAAGTGAAGTCTAGTAACTCATTAAAATAACTGACTCCAAATTACATTGAAAAGAAATAAAATGAAAACAAAACGTAATCGAAACCAGGTTAATGAAAATCTACTCAAAAAATACGCGCTAATAGAAATATCTCAAAATATTCACGTAACGCGCAAAAAATGCGGTTTAGATGAAACCACATAACACACGGCACCACTTTTTGAGTACACAGAGAACCATCAAAAACGGTACACCCAAAAAAAGTAACAATTAAATAAATACAGCGCATTTTTAAGTGGGTTAACAATAAAGTTAACGGACTTTTTTACTTATCATAAGCTTGACTAAATGGCAAATAACTTGTTAAATAACTGTTTTTTGTATTGGTAATATAAATAACATAATAAATACTACTTATTTTTAAAGATTCCTAATTTTCCATAGATTTTTTTTTTTCATTTTATAATATCCTATCAGCTCTAACGTACCGAAGGTATATGAGTAACTGATAAGATACCATGCTATTCACCTAATTTGTTTTCAGGGTTCCGTGCTGGGTGCCACAGGATCCCGAATCATAAATCCTTCCACCAGTATATCAGGATAGAGGTCAAGAAATTTACCCGCGTAAATTTTGCTTGATGAAACACTTTTTGTGTTTTCAAATTCAAATAACGGTAAATTTGACAAATTATTCGATCGTTTGTCGGGTACGTAGGTAAATATTTAATCCAAAAGTCAGCTACACACATACCCGCAACTATGAAATTAAACGACAAACACGATAAATACATAAATTATCGTCCACCAACTACAATAGGAAAAAGTTTACAAAAATCTGCTGTTAGTACAGCAGGTACACTAACGCCTCACCAAGGTTTCAGTTGTGTGTTTATGTTATCTAATCACAAGTTGATTTTAACCTACTTTTAATGCTAAACCTTCGACGTCAAGAGGCTGGTATGTAGCGGGTTTTGACACTTCAATCTCATCTATACATTATAATGTACACGTGAACGTTAAACCTTATAAATATTCAAGTTACAGAACCTTGAGACGAACTGTCTTTGCTAGCGTCCACAAGAAAGTAGAGTACTAAATGTATGGGAATTACATTTATTGCGAAATGACAAACGTCACGCCTACACTAAATGTCATTTCCATACATTTTTGAGTACATACCCCAGTACTTCTCCCAAAGTGCCGGCACGGCTTTTGAAGGTTATCCCTCGATAACGAAAAAAAGGGCCTTGACAAATGCCTCTTCTGTTATCATTCACGCCAAACGCTAGCTCAAAACTGTATGAAAATGACATTTGTCGCAGAAAAATATGGCGTCTGTTTTTCAACAATAAATGTCATTGTCATATTTTTTTAATCAGCGTTTCGCGAGAGCGATAAAAGAAAAAGTCTAGAGGCGCAGAACAAACATTTGTCTCAAGAGCCAGGTATATGTGTCGTAATTTCCATTTAATACGATAACCAGAAACTGATATACCAGTAGGCCGAGCAGCCTTGAGCCACGGAACAAATAAAAAACTTGATCCTAGATAGCAGTGACCGAACATAAAAAATATATATGTTAAAAATAAAAAAATATATAAAAGTTCTTAAAATAAATTAAAGTTACAACCAAAGCGTATACAAATATCTTGTTAACATTAAACTAATGAATGGGTTGTAGCCATTACTGGGCCACTACTGAGCACGGGTCTCCCCTAATACTGAGGCCTAGAACATACTCTACGACCATGTCCCAATACGGATAGGTACAGGAGTTAGTAGTGAACCCAAGTGTCAGAAGTTATTGTTTTTTTACGTCGCCCGAAGTCCTCCGACGTGCCCTAATGATGGCTACCTAATTAATGATAACAACCGACGGCTTTACGTGGCCTCGGAAGCATGGAACCGTTCATGATCTTTATTTCACTAGCAGTCGTTCATCCTTGGAGTCACCAATCATACATGCTGATGCTTAACTTTCTCGATCGCCTTTAATCGAAACAAACCATGAGGGTGCAGCTGCCGCGCTGAATGCTTCACTATTGAAGTCTTAGTTTATTTTAAACTACAAATTTATTCTCTGCTTTTCAACGTATTTAACTAAAATGGACTTAACGTTACTCCTGGAAACCATGTCAGAGATTTATTAAAGTTAAATTACATTGTCTCTCGAGACCTCATCCAATGAATTCACTACAGTCTCCACATGGTTTACTATAAAAACTTGTCATATTTCTATGTCAAAAATTCATTCCGAACCACGGCAGAGCGGGCCATTGTGGGCCATTTTTTGCTGCCTCATAAAAAGATTTCGCTATGTTCTACCGACCGATTCTTATTTCTCAAGTCGTAGCGATATCATAGCGATGTTGTCATTGAAGCGCAATTTAGTATTCATATTCGCAATCGGCTTTCAACAGCACCCCTACGACATCGATACGAAAATCGTTTGTCAACGGAATGCCAACTGTATTCTGATCTTATAAAGTTGAAGTTCTATTGACGCGAAATATACCTATACTCGGTGCAAATTCGATCTGAATTCTTTTTTCATACAAACTAGTCAATTTTGTATGAATAATATACCAGATCGAATTTGCACCGAGTATAAATAACGAAAGTCGATCGTTAACGATGTAAACTTTATTTCGAACATATAGAGTTTAAGTTCTATGGAACTGAGTTAATATAAATGAGAATATCAATTTCCAGCTGGATTACAATCGGACGACTTGGGAACTTGAATGACTTTGAAATTGTTTGGTAAAATGAGAATCAGCCGACTGATGTCTTAAAAATTTTGTCCGACACATTCCCCAATGACTTTTCCTGCTTACTCATAATTTAAAGATACATTCAAGTATGACTCACTCAACTTCCAGCTATCGAGACATTAGGAAATGTACATGTTGTCGCATTTCCAGAATTTCATACATCATAATTCAGCATAATTTTCGTTAAAAGGGCTACAATACTTTTGCTTCTTGTATTAATATAACGATCATAATTATCATGTACTGAGATTGCGGACAGAGCAAGCAAGTATGAAAGTGTTCATACTCAAGGATTTATAAAACAGCATGTAGCATATTTATAAGAAATACGAATATACTTTTATTACTTTGTTTTGCTGTAAGCAGTAATGGCGTATCGGTTAGGTTAGTATCGTATCCTATTGTATAATGATGACTCTGCTTGTTTGCCTGAGAAGGAAATATCGGCCTCAGAATTTATATAAATAAGTTCTTAATAATTCAAACATTCTTTTCGGTAAAAAATTCCATTTGCATATTCCAAGGCCACTGAATCAGGCATTACCGGTTGTGTATTATCAAACTGAGGAGAAAGTATTTGAGACTACAGTTTATTTTGGGACTTCGTTTAATTTAGTTTAAGTATTAATGTGTTAATGATTAATTAAATTATGAATAGATAATTTTAATGTTATTTAATTATCCTTATTAATATTTTAAATGCGTAAGTTTTTCTGTCTGTCTGTTACCTTTTCTACAACTACTACGTTCTCATGTTACTAAATTTATTTCTTACCTTTCTATAAATTTGTGTCTGGCAACTATCTCACCTGATGGTAAGCGGCGATGAGCTCGTAGATAGTAAAATGGAGTAATTTAGTAATAGCCTCTTAACTCGAAGACACATTGCAATCGAACGGAAACACTGACGCTGGCAACTTATTCCATTCCTTCGCGGTACGTATAATGAAAGAGGACGCAAAGCGCGATGTTCGTGCAGGCGGACTGTCAATGACGAAGGGATGGATACCGGCCGTGCGTCGACTCGTTCGATGATGGAATTAAATCGTGTAATTCCTGCACACACCGAATACCGAGAGGCTGGCAATTCAGCATCTTACATTTGTCGATATAATTGGATGTAGATTTATTTGAATGAATTATTCGATATCATTCTTTTAGGGTTTGCTAGAGACGTAGAGCAATATAGAAACTCAATCAATATAGAGTAATTTCGAGCGTAATTTCATAATTTTTGTAAACGCAAAGGAATATAGCGGGTTCGTAGCAATTCTACTTACATATGTGATCTGCTTATAATGAAATTGGGAGATCCATCGCACCGAGCTTCTAATCCAGGGGGGGCCCTGGGGCACCCTGTAACCCAGAATTGGTGAGGACTAGTAGTTTGATTTCTCAGGATTTATGTATCTCTATTAAATTTGTCTTCAGCCACTAGATAACATTCCACAAGAAATTCCTCTATAATTATGTAATCTTTCCAACAAGATAAAATAGCATGGTTTAATTAGCTTAATTTTTATGGGAATCTTGAATATAACCTTCGATCAAGAATAAACTGTTCGAAGAACGTAATCCTGCGGTCCATTTGCCTGATTTGTACACGTGTCCAGTACTCACGATTTGTTTATTGTTATACCGATATTGTATGGCATTGAGTACACGTTTGCATATACTGTCGTTTCGGTTATCGTTCCCGCCAAACGCCAATAAAAAAATGTATGGGAATGACGTTTACTGTCGTAAAACAGACGCCATATTTTTCTGCACCAAATGTCATTCCCATACACTTTTTTAGCGTTTGGCGGGAACGATAACAGAAAAGGTATATATATGTCCCAAGGCCCAGTTGGTGAACCTGACTGCAGGTTCAATGCCCACGAGCAGGATTTATTGTTCTGTATCTGGGTGAAATAAAAATATCTATATAAGTATTACATATATTATGTATGTTTATCAGTTTTGTATGGCATAGGACGGCCGTGTTTGAGTTGAGTATTCATGGTGATATCAACATAAAAACAATATAATATTTTCATAGTAGTCTCTTTAATATGAAGGATTAAATGAGTATATAGTAGTAGAATACATAGTAGTCTCTTAAATATGAAGGATAAATTAAATTCCCTTTAAAACGTTATATAATACCAAGGACCGTTTTAGTTCTTATGTAATAAAATAATAAACTTTTTCGATTCTAGAAAGATGAATCAGTTATTTACGCGTTATCGAATCGATGTTATCTACGCGTGAAGGAGTGATGCATCAGATTAAATCGATATTTTTGTCAAATTAGTCATCGATATCGATTTATCATCGATAAATTGTTATAAGTATCAATCATCGTTGTAAACCATAACTGTCTCAGTTGGCTTGGGTTACTCACAATGTGAGTGGTACAAGCCATAGTACACGCAGGCCAATTGCGGACTAGTTAACTTCACATAACTTTGAGAACTTTATGGAGAAATCTCGGGAGTGCATGTTTCCTCAAGATGTTTTCTTTTACCGTAGCAAGTGAAAATCAACTTCTGATACGCATAGAAATTAAAATAGAGTTGCGCGCCGCAGCATTGACCCCAAAACCTCTCGTTCAACACACCAACGTTCAAATCCTTAAGCTATGTTCAATATGATGCCGCGTCAATATGAATACAATACAATATTTTTTTAACTGATACTAAGTATTTAAACTACTACTGGGACTTGTAAGGAATAAATATAACAACTTGTCTGTGTCTTTGTTTTTGAGTACAGTATTATAATACAATTGATGATTTATTGTACTGAATGACACTACATAAAAATGAATGAGTGAAAAATTTAAAAAAAGTTAACTAGTTATAATTCTTGAACTACTGGTTCAAATTAAATCAAATTAGAATTGTTCCATGTCTAAACGATACTAGCTTGATTACTGAAAATTCAAGCAGGTTATTGAAAATTCAGGCTGTTCGTTTATCCACAAGAAAGTTACAGAGGGCGTCGAAAATGACCTGAACTGCTTCGAGCAAAAGAGTGTGCCGCTTTATTACTCGACTTGGCGTCAGCACTGCCGTACCCCCAGATATCGAAACGTAGCGAGTGCAGTGACTCGTCTTAAACGTAATTTGAAATTTTATACTTTGTATATTCTAAGTCAAGATGGTGCTCAATAATAATAAGGCTATTTGGACGATTTTTTTATTCTGTTCCTAAACGATTTTCACATCGCCTTATAAGGTCACCTTTGGCATTCATCGGTGAATACAATCAGATGACCTTTGCTTATTTACCTGCTTCGGACATAAAATGCATAAGTGTTAATAATATTTATTGCACATCTAAAAGCCCAAAATTTTACCAAAATATTTGCTGGGTCTAAATATTGATGGCACAGTAATGGAATCGTAAATAGCTATTAACATTTAAAATGTGTCGTATCTGCGACGTTAAAGTTCACTGTAACCAATGACTATGCCACGGCTGGGCTGAGTCTCTTTTCATGACTGAGGAAGTCAAGTTAGGGGTCAATCCAAGTTTCAGAAGTTTTTATACCACCCGTTGTATGCTATCTAAAGATAGCAACTGAGACCGACTTTACTTATTTTACTTTACGTGGCCTCTGACGCACATAAACGATCATGAAATATTTGCCACTATCGTATTTTTAATAGTAAAATGGTTTTATTAATAAACGTTATGCATCGTTTTATTACAGCAATAAATGCAAATACAAGGATATTTATTACACAACATAAAATGTAATGTTAAAAGTAGGTATATGCCATTTTTTACCTGTTATTGATAACAGATTCATTTATTCAGCGGAAAGATTTGTGATTAGCATTTACCAATCTTATAAATTTAAAAACAATTAAGCGACATTGTCATGACTAACGGAACTATTAGGCGGGAAATTCTCGCTAACGAAACGATTACTGAATTATTAATAAGAGTTTATTGTCTATGATAACGTTTTTCAATCTATTTGAATATGCGACCTATACCAGACATTCTGGCAGCCCCGTTAGCCCGTAAACCAGTGTTTCTCAAAGTAGGTGATAGCTTGTGGGCGCTGAAGGCCTAGGCGGGGTTGGCAAGGGGGCCCCTTACCAAACAAGACTAAGATATTTTAAAAAACTACATGTTTGAATAAAGTTACAAAAAGTTGGGGGTTTAAAAAAATATTCTAAAGGCTAGTAATACCAAAATAATAATTAAAGTTTTTGTTTTCTTTGCAAGGGTGTAACTTTAAAGGGTTGTAACTTTTTGCTTTGCGACCCCCTAACGGTGCGACCAAAAGATTGAAAGACGCTGAACTATGATAATTACCTATCTATTGATTGGAATATTTCATTAATTATCTGTGGTAATGGTAGCAGAGAAAAAACAACAATTTATTTTTCTACTCTGTGTTCCTATGTTGGAGTGATAAACGTACAAAAATAACATTACTGACCTAACAATCAATATTTGTTTGTCATTAACGTGTCATGACCGGAGCCGGATATTTACTTCACACTACAAGTTAACCTATAGGGCCGATAATTGATTTTTATGTTAATTGCTCTATAACTTAGTACACAGCACGTATCAAGTCCAATTAAAATTGGCTGTACCCGGCGCACGTTGCTACGCATCATCTCATCCGTACATGTGTCCGATCGAGATTATTTTGAAACCAAAACCTTTTCCAGAGAATTCTGGACAAAGTTGCTAAAGACTTAATGCTCTATCTCCTACCATTTCAGTATATAAAAGATAAACAAGCAAAAATTTATTTTTACAGGTTTTATTTTAACTTGTAGTGTATGTTTGTATATCACTACGTAAGCATATTAGTATATTTGTTTGTTAAGTGTTCGGGTCAAATATTGCAAGCTTAATTACATCCACATCCTATCACACTACGGACCTTAAATTTTGCATAAGCCTTTTGTCCTGATGACAATGCATTTTTATGATACGCATGACCTGATGCGTTCAAGAAGGGAACTCCTCAACAGTTAACAATGCAAATAAATTTTTTTTGTACTACTTTAAGTGATATCGTGATTTATGTCCTTTCTTGGTATCTTCCCTGACCACGCCTACAACCTGGGACACTGTTTTTCGCAGGCCAGATTAGGCTTCATTACACCTATTTATTTTTACATAATTCACAATATGGCCATTTTTTTTTGGGAAAATTTATCAAAGATACCCAAACCGGTATCGAGGTATGTAGAATTCCTGCCCATTAAATCCTGCACACTAAAAACAGCAACGGACCCCAGATACACCAACAACATACCATTTTAGGACGGGTGACAGAAGAATAGGAAAGAGGATGACTTAAGGACGGGGGAAAAGGAAAGATATATATTTATTATTCTGTCGGACGTTCACAGCGCTGCGGCTTGTTTCGATTATAAGCAATCGATAAAGCTAAGGAACAGCGGACGCGTCCGATAGCAAAATGAGTGACTGCTTGTGGCAAAAATTTTATGAACTTCTGTGCCCCGGAGGGTACGTAAAGCGGTCGGGACCGTTATAAGATAGCAATCGTTAACCCATGTCGCTTGAAATAGCATAAAAACTTCCGACACTTGGTTGGCCACTAATCTCTCCAACAATCCGCATTGGAGCAGCGTGGTGGAGCTCTAGGCCTCCGGAGTATCAAGAGAGAGCCGTGCTCGTTAGTGCACCATCTACGGATTGAAGCTAATAATGTCAAACACAAAATATTTATTTAAATATCCAAAATAATATGCACATCGGTCTAATATTTATCATGTTTCAACAACAATTGTTATACAAGTACAAAATAATTAATGGATTGTAATACGTAGTTGACCACCGCTCAAGGACTGCCGCGTCATTCGATAACCAAAACCGGTGGCTGGAGCATTGCGTGCGGAATGAATTACAATGCACTATATCGACACATTCATTTACATTTCTGGCTGTACTTCCTGCAATTTAATGCTTTAACAGTATGTACCGTTATCGCAAATCATGTAAAAAATAAACGACTAAATAAAAACTAAACTAAAAAAAAAGAAGAAATAAAGTTCTATTTTCAAATGTGACAGTTAAGTGTTGATAAATTCGTTAAGCTGACTTTAGTATCTTATTTGGCTTCAATAACGACCCACTACGGAGCACCACTTGAACCTATTCCACCACGCGAGGCTTGGGACCTTTGATCAATGTATAGCATAGTAGTCAGTTCAAATTCGAACCGATATTTTTTTCCAGACAAAAACGACAAGATTTATTTTTATACTTCTATTACTCAGAATACCGAACAACCTAAAATAAGTCCTTTTTTATGATGTCCAATAATTAATAAACATAATATCGTCTCTCAGTTAAACACGTAAACAACTTATCGCTATGCGTGAGAATTCTCAATAATAAAGTGACGTCACAACATGATGCATTCGGAAACACATGACTTCTTTATTCAAAAACATCTAAAAAGGTCAATAATTAAAACCAAAAATCGGTATGAAATCCTTTATTAACTTTTTTGGTATTTTTTGAGACAGTTTCTTCTTTCTACCCACTTGACTGGAATATAAAAGGGGAATTGTATTGATCACACTGTAGCCATTTTACATATAATGTGTAGCTTTAACACGGTTAAATTGTTCAAATGCCAAATAAACTGATATTAGCTACACGGGCTGTATATCCATAATACTTTTGCATATAAAAAAAAAAATATATATATTTTTGGGTGAGAATGCGTACCGCTAAAATAGATGGGTTCCGATTTGAACAATTCAAGCGAGGTAGTAAACACAAGCACATTAAATAAAGACAATTAAATTGCTTCAAAATGCTTAAAAAACTCTTTTTGTCAGAATTCATCGTGAATAGAAAAAAACAGTAGCCCAAAGAAATATAATTATTACATGTACAGAGTAGTTAATAAATATAATCTTTACAAGCTTCCATTTTAGAGTACTATTATTTCCCAATAAAAGATTTTAAAATATCTAACATGTTCTTTTTAACAAATTGCGCTATTATAAATATTAAATAAAACATTAATAATGCCCGAAAAGTCAAGAATCCAGGGCTAGTTTTAGATCATAGACAATTGAATTTTGTTTTACTAGTGTTGCACGAAATAAAATATTATGTTTAAAACATCACAAATTTTAAAACCAGCCCTGCGTGTATCAATACATTAAGCTAGAAAAAAAAAACAAAGTTTGACTTTTTCGGAATTCTGTACAATTTATCTATTTGTTGAGTCAAAAAGAAGTGTTTATATAGTGCGTTTATTTAATTAATATCTTTACACAATCCTACAAACGAAGCTATAAAGATTGCGGCAAGATAACAATAAAATTAAAGCATTATAATTAATTGTTGCAAAGTCTATAAATACATTACATATCCCTTCATTACTCGAACACTTCAAGTAATTACAGAATTGAGCACACAAAACCAGTATTTTTTTATCGTAACTTAGAACGTTGCACGTACCTACAGATAAGATACAAGGATAATTATTAAGATAATTCACGTGATAGAAACTATTATAAAACTTTAATTATAGTATCTTCATTAAAAATATTAAGCACGCTCCAAAACTTACCATTAAATTATTAAGAAAATGTTATTATTTCTTATAACTTATTAAATGACATGCAAAACTAGAGATAGCATGTTTTATCAAGAAACAGATTAAATATATATTATATTTTGATGTATTGTCCTATTGATAATGTAATTCGTGTTAATAAGGGCGTTGGTTTCAAATTGTTGAAATATTAGATATTCCTGAATCACTTTTTATATAGACAGTGGATTCATAGATATAGAAATTGTTTTTTTTTGTTTTCCATAGAGAGTTTGAAGGTTTATACTCAAGAGCTATTACCATTTTAGGTACATGCAACAAAAGATTACATAACAAAGATCAAGTATAACATTTTTGTAATAAAAATGTAATGTAATTATGGACTTGTAAGAGACGAATTTATATCCAAACCTCGGTGTCCAAGGAACTATTTTTTTGTTATTATTGTATCTAATCTGCATAACAAAATTATACAATTTTACTAATAACATATCCGTATTTTAAAACAATCAAGGAACGTTTTTTATTGTGATTAATCAAAAATATAATTTAGCTATTAAGAATTTACACACATGTGTTTTATGTGTTACTAAAAGAAAAAAATTACTGGCAACACTGAAAAAAAAACAAAATTTAAAATTTGTACTGTTGTTTTTTGGGTAATAAAGCATTAACTATTATTGTGAGATTAATCTTTCCTGATTTGTAAAACTGATTTAAATTCATTTCGAACATATACATTTTAATCAAATTATTTTTTAATTCAATCAACCATGCAGTATGAACCGTGAATATATTTAAAAATCGAATTGATTTCAACGTCGGTTGAACCTACAAGTCTGACTTTGTAAAAAGGAGCGTTGGTGTACATTCAAAAACTATGCGTCAATCCTAGGATTAAGTCATTACTAATTAAGAAACTTATTCATTACTATCTGGGTAAGTCATGTTTCAAACAAAAATGCTCGAATCTCTTAATTAGTCGTATAACAAAATTGATAATAATAAACTTTCTGTACAAGCGATTTTAGAGATATTTTCCATTTAAAAACATTAGAAATCATTAAGTGATAGTAAACGGTGACAAACTAGATGGTCGATTGGTCCTTCCAAAAAACAACAAAAACAGAAAAGTGAAAATAACTTTTTGTTTGGAAAAATATCAGACATAATTTCTTCTTCTACGTAAATATTATAACCGATTGCAAAACATTAAAAAACTTTAATATCAATGTTATCAGCAGTTTAACGCTAGGACGTGGATAATATATTTTTTGATACCGCAATTCCCTCGACACGTGATTTTATTTCAACACGACGATTTGTACTAAGTGATAACAAATACGTGCAATTGATAGAATGGTTACAACAGGTTGTACTAAGATAATAGCTTATGTAGATATCATTTAGAACTTCAAAAATTTCAGGACAAACAAAAAAAAACACTTTCTCAACCTCAGAAGGAGAGGAGGTAAAAATTGATCAACTAATGTGATTATTTTAATATGAATATTTACAAATATTGATAAGTTGTAAATATATAACAAAGCATTACCTTGTTATTATTTAAATCATTACTTTATACAGAAATAATGTACATCCGTCTCTTATAGTACTCTATCGCCACAGTAATAGGACCGCAAAGTAATAGATCAAAATTCGTGCTCAGGTTATAGTTTATTAAAAAACATTTATTAAAAAAGTATCATGAACATTTATTTAAAAGGTTTTTTATCCCCATTTATGATTTCTTTTGAAAAATGAACACTTTTTCTTTCCATCTAAATTATTATATATTCTTCAAAAACATTAATTAAAACTTAGTACAAACCATGTGATTGAAACCTTCAAACACAATAACAATAAAATTGAGTCAACTAGATAAAAAAAGTATATTGGCTATATTTTGAATCACTAAGTTAAAAGTAACTGGCAACACAAAGTTATAATGTCTATAGTTCTACCATAAATTGTCTATGGATACAGCCTCAACAAATATTTATTCTGACATAAGTTTTAAAGTTCGAATTACTCGATACTTCAGAATTATTTAATTTACCGAGTGGGTCTCACCTAATCGCTAATAAAAGTTTGTTTTTTATCACTAAATGCATAATGTAACACTACTTCACGTGTAATATACATCCTATATTATATTATACGATTCTTATGTCAGCCTTTGTGTAACGATTGAATTATACACTTTAAGTGTACTGAACACGATTATATTTTTGAAAATGGATTTAGAAAAATATTTCAAATGGCAGCTTACCGATCAAATCGAATTACGTTCCAAATGTTTCTCGCGTCATAATTCATTACATATATACAACATTTTTTGTATTTTCGTTTCTTTTGGATATATTTTAGATAAGGCTGACATAATTTAACATACAAAGAACATTATGAATAAAGTGACAAAGCTGTGACGATTACAAGCCACAGCAAGACAAACATAAGCTAATTATCGATATAAAAATAACTCTTTATTTTCTGTGAGCATAATATAATTCGAAACCATAAACAACTTTTATTTTTTTTATCTTGTTTGACAGTTAAACTGTGTTATTATGTCTAAAACAAAAGATAGCATTATGCTAGAATTGTAGTACGTTAAATTAATTTTTCATTAATATTAAAATAATAGGATTCATAATAAAAATGATTTATGAATAATATCCACACAGAAAATAAAGAGAGCGCGATAAACGCTACTTAAGTTTAATACTTTTTTTAATGTATTATTTGTCAAATTTTATCTTTTTTTTTATGGCACCACAGCCACAAATTCTCACGACAATCACACCATTGGCTTATTGTGCATATAAACAATGATAATTTTAATTATGTAAACAGTTTCTGTAAGTGAATTATCAGCTTAACGTCAAGAAAAATAAAAACTTAAGGTATGTATATAAGATGAAAACAAAAGGTATAAAAATCTAAGTAGATTTTGACAAAAAACTTACAGAAACAGATACAGTGAGCAACACTGAACCGTATTGCCTAAGAAACAAGTGTCATATTACCATCAGCAAAAAAACTTTATAGATCACAACCTACATCTTGCCTGTTTCACCAGTAGCCTACGTTAAGCTCATTTTTATTGAAACAACTTTAAATCATACGTAACAAAGTCCAATTTTCCTAACACCTCATACATTGACACAAATAGAGAAAAATTTGCCGTAAATAAGCGAAAGGGATCGGATCCACATGGTCTAAAATTATTTCACTATGTATAATATTTGTAATATTTATTTCATAATAATGTAAGGTATAGTTTTTATTATCGTTTTAACTGAAATCTCTTCAACTGATTGATAGAATTGGTGTTTAAAATCATTTTGGCACAATGAAATAACTCTTTAACCATGATGTGGATTGGATCCTTTTCGCTTAACTACGCCCAATTGTAATTGTAAAATTGTAAATGTTATTTACGAAATTGCAACGACAACATAGCCTACTACACTGGTAATGTACATTTTCAAGTATTGGTACATCGTACGCGGTGTCTATGCCAACATTATAAAGAGGAAAGATTTGATTGTTCGCTCCTTTGGAGAATATGCTTCGAAACTACTGGACCGATTTGAAAAAATCTTCTACTATTAGATTCCTACACTATCCCTGATGATGATAAGCTATAAAATATTCTTAAAAACGTTAGGAGTCCATATGAAAACTTCGATAGTGTAACCCAACGTTTGAACAAACTACCAAAAAAACTATGCTGCGGAAATGATTGATAGAGCAAGACGATGTAAGTACTACAGTTTAATAGGGACACCAATATATACAATAAGTCCACGAAACAATGTCTAACTATTACAGTAATGTTACAGTAACTACTTTGATCCGGTAACTGGTTCTTCCGAAGCGAAGCGAGGGTAGTTTCTAGCCTAATATAAGTTCAAAATGACTAATGTTTTACCAGAAAGAATTCGCCTTAAATACGGAATCTAGAAGGCTACGGAGTCGTCGCAAAATTGGCATGATTTTAATAATGCTTTTAAAATATTTTGGTGATGAACAGACATCAGTAAAATAGCGAAAAAACCCGTTTATGAAGCAAAAAAATAGACAATTTGGTATTTTACTTACAAATACGGATACAATAATATTGAGGTAATGAAAAACAAACAACCCGACTTCGCAATCCTTTTCATGAACCCAAATTAAAAATGTTTTATTATTGCAACTTTCGTACCCATATTTATTATATAACAATTTGAACTTCACTAAACATCCGCTAATTTAAATATAAAATATTACCGCATCCGTAAACACTAGAAAAAAAAAAAACCTGTAAGATTTAGATACTGGCAACACTTATTGAATAAAAGCGGACATCTTGGTCACGTATTGGTTCTATATTTGAATAGCTAATATGACTATTTGTGACAATTGCCTAACACATTCCATACACACACGAACAAGCATATACACACATGCATCTTACAAGCATCACCAAGCCTGATCACCGAACTACAAAACCATTAACCTACATTAAATTGAAAATTGCGCACGGTGTGAGTTTAATATTTATTATCAAAGATCAATTATTAGATTATTATAATAATTAGAAACATTTTTTTTTCGTTTCGACGTATACTGGCACACTTAGCTTTTCGATTTTTAAATGGTACAAAAAATATTATAATCGAAAAGCAAGATAGTGTCTGGTAAATAATAAAAAAAAAACATTAAAATAAAAGACGACTACACAAATAAATAATAACGTCATAGTGAGGCACAGAGTAAACAAATTCCTATTACATAGATACGATCACAACATACGAACATTACATATACATATATGTACTGTATACCACATATTATATATTATACATAATATATGTACGGATATATGAGAAATAGTATGAAATAAAAAATACTTAGTATTGCTGGCACTTTGAAGCCCTTTTACAAAAACCCTGCTACGAAATTTCTAGACATTTTTGGTATGGCAACTACAAATCTGTCAATTACAAATTTGAAATCTGTACGAACATTTTAATGAATTACGAATAAAAATGTTTTCAAATATATATGAAAGTACCAAGAGATATTTCTTAGAAATCCATGGCACAGAACACTAGTTCACATAGTGGTCGCAAAAAAAAACTTTAATATGTCATAAATTTACTCAACCAGCTAACAAACATAAAATTAAGATATTGTCAAAAATATGTACCATTATTTTACTCTTTAATTTAACCAAAAATCTCTATAGCAAAAGGTTTTATACATTTATTGTGATCATATCTATCTAAAAGGTACTCAAAATAAAATGTCTACTAGAAATGGTATATCCATGGCATACCGTGGTGTTGTCATAAGAGATTTAATTTTTATTTTTTTTTTCCAATCACATCTTCACACACACTAACATACTTCCCGGTCGAAAATGATTTTTAGAAAAAATATCATTTTTAATTCACAGTTTAGTCCAAATTCTCAAAAATATTTACAACAGTCCTAGTGTCTGGGTTTAAAAACATTTTTTCTTTTTTTTTTTTCAATTTAATTAATAGTGTCAAAAATCTGGATTCCTGTCCATGATCATAAACATAGAGAACACATTGACTATTTATCATTTAATAAAGAAAAAAAAACTTGTACCTATATGTATATTATGCCGACTTAGATATAGATGATTTTTTAAAAAATAAAAATCTTTTTTTTTCTATGAAGTCTGTCGCCGTCAAGGCGTTTAAATTAACACTTAAAACACACCGCATTGAGATCTGTCACTCACTTAACTTTTTTTTTAAGTTTTCACAGTTTTTATCACATTTTTTTTTTAAATACTGTTTCCTCTTAGGTGCATGGATATGTACATAGTCGTCGCTGCCAGGGGTCGGGTGCGGCGGCTGGAGCCGCACTAGTGGAGTTTGTGTATAGACTGACAACTGACTGATTCATGACGTATATAGTTTACCTTTGCTTGGCGATACCTGTTAGACCAAACTTAATATTAAATTATATCAAATGAATAACGGACTTGATGAAATAATTCAATTCTAAATTACTAATAATAACTAATATAGTAACTGTAAGTAAAAATAAACGTTGACCAAAATAACAGTGAATATCATACATAGAATACTGTTGTTTTTTTAATTTGAAATTTATAAAATCCGGTAGAATGATATTGTATAATATGTACTACATTATACAGATGTATAATAAGTAATAACAATATATAGCATTTTATGTAACTGACCTGGCTATGTCACGCGATGGAGTTAACCGCGTAGTGAGGTCGAGTTCCCTCTGGCTGATACAGAGTAATCGACGCAATGTAGTTGTTGGACATCACCTGATAAAAAAACATAATCTGGATAAATTAATGTAAACACTCACAGGCCGCAATGGTATTCTAGGAGTGGTAAAGACACATAACTTACAAACCAAAGCCCTAAAGAGGCAATTTATCTGTATTTTTAAGTTTCCCCAAGGAGGATACAAATATACACAACTGAGGTTTTTTTTTTATTGTCCGTTTCCTCTCCTCTATGAAATTGCTTCTCAAAACAATTTCTTGAATGACTTCCCAAAACATTCATGATCAAGAAATATCCAGAATGAAATTTTCAGTGGCAGCGGTGGGATCCGTCAACCACAATATATCAATTTCCAATGCCAGTAGTGTTATTGATTAGACCAAGTTTAAGATATTACCTCAAAAATGATGTCCTGGTAGCCGTAGCAGAAGGTGGAGCCGAATGGGTTGGTCGTGTTAGTAGAGGAGGCGCGGTTCAGCACGACAGGCCGCTCACAGACGCGCAGGGCCCGCGAGACACCCTCCCATCGGCTGTACGCGGTCACCTGGACCGCGCCGCGGGACTCCACTAACGCGTTCGACTCACATCTGGAATAAAGTTTTTTCTCGAAGTCAAAGTCAAATTGGCAGTAACCATTTGTCCCAACTACTCGACTTAAGGAAAATCTGCGGGTGGAGCTTGCTACGATAATTGCTGAGGACGGTCTATTTCCGTCGATACTTCACTGCCATCAATTCATTGTATATAATTAGATACTTACAATTGTGTTATCTTGTTTATGTTAACTTTATATTATATATATATATATATGTCGTTACAATAAATTCGGGCGGTATACATACATATATCATACTAATTTATACTAATAATAAAACTGTAACGGGTTCAATTCTGTGAATTTTGACAATTTTGATGCAGG
>DWJZ01001893.1:0-21345 GCA_018249125.1 Asbolis capucinus
TGTAAGAGGAAGTGGGTCTAATTAAGCTTGCTAGATTTGACCCGTAACAAACAAATACATATAATAATACATATATATAACCATACTTGTACATACACTGCAAGTTAAATAAAAGCTTGTAAAAATTAAATGGAGTCCCACTTCATGTTCTTCTAAATATATAAGTATATGAAATTTAAAAAAGCATAAGCATCAAGCAACAAATGGACTTAAAATTATTAAAATTTATTCTATCATAAATAAATAGCCATAACTTAATTTGACAAAAAAAATTATAGGAATTAAAAATAACCTTGTATTCAAGTTAAGCAACAGCTATATTTTATTATGGCATACGCTGTGGCCACACCTACAATCTCAAATCTCGAAAACAATATCGATATCGATGATAGGGCGGAGCGGCTCCGCCCTACACGAATAAATATTTAATTAAACTTATGAGAGAGCACGAATTTGTGTTTCGATGTTCAATAGAAACATTTTTGAGCAGGTGATCATAATATGTTATTGTTGATCTCACGACGGCTCTAAATTCAATCGAAAGTAATTCTTATATCAATCTTAATAAGGACTATATGTTTTGATACGTACGTATTTCAGATTGTATGTTATTTTGTGCTGAATTTCGGTTATGATTTATCGGCTTTCAAATTGTGGTGGGGAAAAGAAATTATTTAATATACATGTACAGATGTGTTAGATTAAATATTATACATTTATAGTTGGGATAGTTATGTCGAAGTATTCATTAATTATTTTGTAATGAATACTTCATATAATACATCTAAACTAGGCAATAAAGAAGAAAGATTTTATTGTTTGTTTGTATTTACTGGGCCGATTTGAAAAACTTTACAAAACCTATTCTTCCTTATGAAAACTTCAATAATGCAACCCAACGTGTGAAAAATGCGGTAATTATTGCCAATAGAGCAAACTGATGTACTACAGTTTTATAGAGGACATCAATATCTACAAATAGGTCCGCGGCACCATATGTCTAACATTTCTGGTTACGTCACAATAACTATTTTTTTCTGGTAACAGGTTCTTCCAAACAAATAAAACTATAGGCTTTTAAAGCTGTTAAGCAATTTCGGACTGCCGACTGCTAGCAATAAACCTTCTTCAGTTCCTTATTCGAATTTAATATTCTAATTTTAAAATAATTATGCAAAAAAAATCTTTCTTATTAAAAGGATATAACTATTTTAAATTTAGAATTAATTTAAGTCCAAAAGCCTTACCTTTTTTTAGATTTAATCAATATTCAATTAAAGTCTCTTAAAACATTAAAATGGTTTTATAAACAAAAAAAAACAAAAATATTGATAAAGGAATACAATTTTAAGTAGGGTATTTATGTAAAGATGAGAAACTGAGAATTCCTGAATCATTCTTAAAATATAATTTTTTGTATCTATTTTCAATGCAGGCTTTGTCAATGCACCATTTCTGCCGTATTAAAACCTAGCTGTGCCCAATATTTCATTCGTGTGGAATTTAATTAAAAAAATATTGTTTAGTTCGCAGATTGTAAGATTATATTTCATAATTATAAAGTAAAACCTAAGTAACTCTTCGTTACATTAGCTATCTGGTACTGAAAGACCTATGAAAAGACCATACAGACAGAGAGACGAATATTGTAAAAAAACACTTTATAAATAACATGAACGTTTAGATAACTGAGACTGTCTTTCGAACAAGGTATTTTATGGTGGTTTTAGTCACACAATAATAAACTGGTGGCACAAAATTCATTACCGACTCGAAGTAAATTCAATTACGAACCATTTAATACTGAAGTACAACAATAACACAGGTATTCATAACCAACACTTCTTTTTTTATTACATAAGCTGACTGCTTATATCAGGAATAGAATAAAGTCACCCGATGTGCAATTACTTTACATTTCTTAATATTATGTCCGTGTGTATATTTGTATATGTTTCGTTATGTCACAGATGTTCAAACCCCGCGTTTTTCCGACGTTGTTAAAAATTCAAAAGTGTTTTCAAGATTTCTTTAAAAGTTGACATGATTTCAAATAGGGTTTGAATCATTTAGTTCCATCAAGCCGTCTTCGAGATTACTCGATATATACACATATAACAGCGGAACACTGAACCTTCTCTATTTTTGAAGTAGGTTAAGACTACTCGTATTTTTCAGACAAATGCATAGAATTCTTTACAATCTGGTGATTGTTGAATTTTTACGTGTCATATTTCACATTTTAATTGACACGTGCCAAAGAGGGATACAATTCCCTCTCTCTGTATAGTTTTTACATATTAAATATTAATGCTTGACTACAATTCCACCTGATGGTAAGTGGTGATGTAGTGTTAGATGATAAAGGGCGTTAATTTAAAAGAAGCCTATTCACTATTGTCCTGTGCATGTGCGTTCTGTAAAATACACATGATACTTTAGCCTGGTTGGATGAAGTGCAGTTTATGAATACCGGTGGAAGTCGCAATAATAACCATTGGGTTTTGAACCTATAATTAATTGCAACTTAAGTTAATATTTCATCTATTACTGTATGGCTTATATCAATGGCTATTAATATTTTTCATTTTGTCCGTTTTTCATCAGTACTATTACTTTAATTATTAAAGTATAAACTGGATGATAAACTGGATGACAAACAATCTTGAATTTATATATTTTTAAGAATTTTATTTGAAAATGAGTTAAGTTTCCTGAGTAAGAGTTTTAAGTTTTTTACTCGGCGTTTTTAGTTGTAAACGTTATTTTCAGATAAAAAAATATTTTTTTTAGTTCAATTGCTGGACAGTTTTTGTTTAAAGGATTCATTCATTAAAATATTAATAATTGTAGTATTGTATTGACCTAAAACAATTCACTTTGGATTTTTTTTTTTAAATATAAATACATACATTCAAAACATCTATACAAAACATCTAAATAATACATTATATAAACACGAGAATTCCTGTCAGTTTGTGTGCTACTGTTCGCACAATCTAATCCCGACCGCAACTGATTTGCGAAATAAAACGACAGTAGCATAGACGGCGCCGGACTAATAGACTAGTGTTGTACGACTGTGTTATATTTGCTATCGATTGTATATAATCACATCGGTAATAGAAACCGCTCAAGTTTGAATCCGATGAAGGATACGTATGTACATGTAATATCATTATTATATTTATCCAAATATAATTATAATATATAGATTTGATTTATTAAGCACCCACAATTAAAGAACATTTATGCATTTAAAAGCGAATTATTCCAGTTAGCACAGTTGTATTATTATAATTATATTATTAACACGAAATCTTGTAAGGACGGATTGGTACTTCATCATCATCATTTCAACCCATCACGGCCCGCTTTTGAGCACGGGTCTCTTCTCTGAATGAGAAGGTTAAGGCCATAGTCCACCACGATGGCCAAGTGCGCATTGGCAGACTTCACACACCTTTGAGTTTTGCAAGCTACTGCTGGTTTGGTAGGTGGTTAGATCTGATTAAATATGGCACAGAAAAAGCTTACAATCTGGATGCGCTACTTGTATAACAAATTTGTAAAGTAAATTTTTAACATTTTTAAGAATGCATCCGAAAATGCTGAATAAACAGAAGATTGTTTACTGGGACTTTTTTAGGTATCTGACGGTATAACTTAATTAATAGGAAAGTAGAGACCTAGGCATTGCATCTGAGTCTTTTAAGGTCGCTTAGTAAAAAAAATAACATCGATAAGACTTAACAACGTGCCCATCCCTAATCCAGGTTCCTGCTCATAGTAATCATTTTCCTACTTGTCTAAACTGAATTATATTTTTATTATTATTTAATGCAGTGCAATAATTGAAGCTGGCTTCTGTTTTATTTAAGCTCATTGCTGTGAGATTACGAATCAACTTAGTTAAGGGGAAGCACTTCTCTACTCCATTTTATTTAGGTATTTGTTTCTTGAAAACAATAATTAATACTTTATTTGGCCCCTTCTTTTAACTATACTCGTCGGCGGGCTTCACTTATAACTTAAAATAGTAGTAATCCCATTAAAATATAACATTTCAAAATAGGACAAGTCTTGCAATTTATATCTTATGGCCTAAAAAATGTGATTGACTGCAAACCAAATCGGTTGTAATGCCTTAGCAATTACTAAAAAATTAGGCTCCTAGAATTTTTCACAAGAATGTTTCAGAAGATCGATAATGGCCCGAGTAAGGCCCAGCCTCTCGCTTTTTTGTCAACTTGGCTGGGAACTTCTGTGCGCTCAGATAACATAATACTTCCGTGAAGCTCTATAATCGAATAGCTTCTATCACCTCTTACGACGCCATCATGAGATTGGGGTTGTCGTTGCATGACAAATATTTTAATTCAATATGCCATTTTTTTTAAAGAAATTTTTGGAAGGCCACAGACATGCTATGAAGTAATTTGGACTTATAAGTCCAAAGTCGGAAGTATTATATTATATAACTATTCTACACGTTTTTCCTACTTAATTAATTAAATTATTGGTTACGTGCCGTTACAGCGGTGATAGCCTAGTGTGTCTAAGAATTCGGCCTCATACTCGGGGGGTCCGGGATCGAATCCCAGGGCGCGCACTTCTAACTTTTCGAATTTATGTATGTGCGTTTTAAGCATTTAAATGTCATTAGCTATATGAAGGAAAACATTGTGAGAAAACCTGCTTACCGGGGAGTTTGCAAAACTTAAAGACCTGTGACGTCTTCCAATCCGCATTTAGCTAGCATGGTGGACTTATGGCCTTAACCTACTCATTCAGACAAGTGACCTGTGCTCAATATTGGGCCGTGACGGGTTGAGATGATGATGAACCTGCCCAAAAGAGCGTCGCGTGCCATCGGTTCGCTATTCCTGTCCTACGCCACCCCAATAATATGCAGTCGCTTCTCCTTAACAATCGTTATTAGATTCCTTGGTACAATCGCACATCGCATCATACGCAATCGGAGCGAGTAATATTTGTTCTGCGTGCTTCGTGCCGAAGTTGATATTCTAGTTTTTGTGATTTGAATGAGTTTTGTGTTATCTATATCGATATATCTAGGTATATCGATGTGGTTTCAGGCTTCAACCCGTCCATGGCGCTACTGAGCACGTCTCTAATCATACTGAGGAGGTCCAGAGCTTATTCCACCATGCTGCTACAAGGCGGATTGATGGAGGGGTTTGTGGCCAACCCGAGTGTCGGAGGTTTTTATTTTTTATGCATCTCGTAGGCCTCCAGCATGGCTTAACGATTGCTATCTTACGACAACAACCGGGATCGATGGTTTTACGTGCCAGCCGAAGCAAGGTAGCGTTCATGATTTTTTTTGCCACTAACGGTCACCCATCCCCTATTGCTTCTTATTCGATCGAGTACATTCGAAACAAGCCGCTGGGCTCTGAACTTTTATTGACTCTGTCGATGTATTGACTCTAGAAATTGATTTCCGGATTTCCAAAATAATTTTACCATTAATTTCACCGCATTGTCCCATTGCTGGGCTCGGGTTTCCTTTTAAAATGTGTCCAGTACAGACCATAGTCGAACAGGCTGGTCAAATGCAAATTGGCAGACTCAATAATGTCCAAATCAATATGGAAATATATCCATGAGGAACCAAATTCGATATTGGAATCCGAAAGCTGATCCTTTTCATGTGGTCTCGTTTATATTTAAGCGACATCTCCCGAGAAGTTTTTGAGTTATCTCTAACAATGCGTATTTTATAAAATTGTTGTTTTTAATACGTAGATTTTAATGTTACTGATTTCGACGTTGATGATGACATTTTATTGATGTAATGATGATGAAGAATGATGATGAAGTTGGTTTTTTAATAAATTGCCTTAATGGTTTATCAATGAGATATGGCATGTATTATCATTATACAATTGGCCGCGTAGACCAGCCGTAACAAATTACAACAATATAGCTATAAATAATCCACAATTGACTGGTAATGATGGGCAATTAAGGGTTAAACGGCCAACACATACATAGTTTTAAATCTTAGTAGTTACTAACTGAGTCTGTGTACGTTGTTTGGCCAAAATACGAAAAAGGGGGGTAGAAGAATAAAAACTTAGAATCATAAGTATGTTTTTATGCAAGATCTTTAGAAACGAGCAAAATAAATGTACTCAAAATACTAAATTTTTTTCATATTATAAATTTCTTAATATAAATCAGGTACACACGATTTATTTAGGTTCTTAGTGTAACGAGTAGGTCACTGTTTTTAATTGATGCATATTGTTATTACGGCCGTTTTATAACCGTGTGCAATGAAAGGGGTACTCACGATTATTCCACATTTTCATGTAATGGATACTCACGATATTTGTATTGCACGTTGGTATTCTGGCCGTTTTAGTTGTGTATGGCCAGGTTGGTAATATTCTTTAGGACACACAAACACAAAATAATTTTACAACCTCCTACAGTTGATTTATAACAGTCAATTATTTATTGTCTGTGCTCATTCGCGTTATAATTGTTCCAGACGCATCGATTTGGTTCGTTTTTTATACGTTAATGGGACCACCTGATGGGAGCATGTTATTGCGCGCATTACTCTTCGCTTGGTGTTAAAGAAATGCGAAATACTTTGTTTCTTGTTATATTTGACAAGCTGGTTGGTCTAGTGGTTAGTGAACCCGACTACTACACCGGAGGTCGTGGGTTCGATTCCCACCCATGTCAAACTTTTCTGTGATGAGCAAGAATGTTTGTTCTGTGTGGGTATGTAATAGGAATATCTATTTAAGTATGTATTCAAAAGTATATATGTATGTTTAT
The DNA here is from genome assembly GCA_018249125.1 of Asbolis capucinus. Lineage (NCBI taxonomy): Eukaryota > Metazoa > Arthropoda > Insecta > Lepidoptera > Hesperiidae > Asbolis > Asbolis capucinus. Next base: position 6,820 of record DWJZ01001893.1, read on the forward strand.
CAGTTATCTGATCACCATAGTAGAAGCTAACGCTTAGTTTGGGGTCAGATGGCCGTGTATGACTTGTCCAAAGATATTTATATTTATTTGTTTATTTTTATTAAAAAATATAAAATATTTGTTTACGTAGCAGCAGTACCCAGCGCACGTGGGCTTCCACGATTGCCCATTACTGAGCACGGGTCTCTCCTCATACTGAGGAAGCCCAGAGCGTACTCCACTACCCTACTCCAATGTTGATTGGTTGTTTAGTGGCCAACCCAAGTGTCAGAAGTTTTAACGCTGAAGGCCTCCGACATGTCTTAACGATTGTTATCTAAATACAATAACTGGGAACGACGGCTTTACGTGATCTCCGAAGCACGGAAGCGTTCATGAATTTTGAAACATGCGAGACAAGCCACATCAACTCACCAACCATCTGTACGATTGATGTCATTTTGTTACCAAAACCTTTGTCAGAAAATTCTGTACAGCGTTGCTAATATGTACATCAAATTTCTATTTTCTACCATTTAAGAGTCTATGAAGGACAAAGAAACAAATAATCATTTATTTATATTTTATAAATATTTTGTTCTTTTAGTAAAGATGGCTTTGAAGATCAAAAACCACTCAAAAAACTTTTAATAGAAAAGTTGGTCGTAAATTTCATTCCAGAATTAGTCGCTCTCTGTGTTTTTATATACAACTAGTTCTGCCCGCGTCCGTCCGCGTGGTAGGTACGTTGATAAAAACTAGCTTACGTGTTATTCCAGACTATAATCTGTCTCAATGCCAGATTTCATCCAGATCAGTTTAGTAGTTTTCGTGTGAGGGAGTAACAAACATCCATATTTACAAACTTTCACATATATAATATTAGTGGGATTTTGATATAACAATTCAATTTAAATAAATCCCTGTAATTTCAAACAATCTAGTATTTGCTACAAAGAAAGAAAAACAAGTTTGCGGGAATAATATAAAATAATTTGCGTTCCATCGCTGCTCTTCAAAGGCGGTGCCGACCGCAACCTAATGCAGGCTAATAACAGCAACGCAATGTATTCGTCATTAAATTAAATACGTAAATATTGTTCCTGTGGTCAATTAAATGGTGCGGAGGTACATCCGCGCGTATGAAATAGATATTATAACGGGGATTGTGAAACACTAAAAACAATTTAATTTATATTTTACAAGCTTTTGTTTAACTTAAATATATAATAAATAAATATCTTTGGACAACTCACACACGGCCATCTGAATCAAAGTTAAGCGTTAGCTTGTACTATGGTGGATACACAACTAACAAACATACATATATACTTTTAAATAGATATTTCTATTATGCACCCAAACACAGAACAAACATTCCTGCTCATCATAGAAAAGTTTGACCTGGGTGGGAATCGAACCCACGACCTCCTGTGTAGTAGTCAGGTTCACTAACCACTAGACGAACGGGCCTGTCAACTTGCAGTGTACGTTTGTACATTTGTTTGTTCGGTCTTGCAAGCTTATTTAGATCCACTTCCTCTTATACTACGAAGCTGGAAATTTGCATATTCTTTCGTCCTAATTAAAATGCATTTTTGTAATAAACATGACCTGATACTACGTTCAGAATTGATTCCAGGCAAGGAAACTCAAACGTTAACAAGTTATGAAATTTTGTTTTTTTTTCTTACAAAGGCTCTATACCTAAAGCTTGTGTCTTAAAAAAAATTAAATAACCTTGTTCTGAATAATGGTATATACCTATAGCTTTTGAAAGCGTTCATAGCCCGACGGCCTGTTAAATTTATAGCACATCTTGCTTGGGATCAGATGTGTGTTTTGTAGATATTTTTAGCGCACAGTTACAGATGCGTTGCCAGCACTGAAAACGGGTCGCTTAACAACCTCACTGATTAATATTTATCATTTAAACATGGTATGTTGGTTTTCTGAATAACTCCCATAATTATTACAATAATTTCTTTAATTTGGGGGTGTTTCCTCACGAAAGTACATCGAACAAACCAACGTGTTTATTAAAAACGATTATATAGTGAATACAAGCAAATTTGAACCCTATACATTACACTTTAAAGTACGATTTATGTTGTAGATTGCTTGTTAACTTTTTAAATTTTCACGTTATTCAACATGTCAGATTGTTGAAAATTATATTCATTCGTAAAAGCAATAATTAAGCAATCAATGAAATTTCGTTAAAACCAATGATACAGTTATTCAACATGAAAATATGCCTCCTTAACAAGTTACAACTGCCAAAAAATAACTCAACTTTTTTGAGCCTCGAGCTACCAAGCAGTTTATTTAGACCAGTAATATGATTATATGTATATATTATAGACCAGTAATATAATCAAACGTTTACACACTCGTATTCTGCAATAGTGTTTCCTAGGTCGAAAGTATCATTAGGCACAAAATATGCCCCGGGAACGAACACACTTATATCGCATAACGTTTCTATTTAAGAATTTTAACACGTAGTTTATAAGTCTTAAAATAAATTAATAGGCTATATAATAATATCAATTGTTTTTGAGTTTGAAATGCTATAAAATAATGTAGACAACGAAAACAATAAGGGCGTAACTCCAATGAGTTAATATAAGCAATTACGCCCTTATGGTATTCCGTTTTATTTAAATTGGGATTAAAAATAATAACGTGTTTGCATCTGCAGTTAGGAAACAATTTAAATTAACGCTATAATGTAAATAAATACCACTGCTGGGATCAAGGTCTTCTGTGATAGTGTGAAGACTGCAGGCCATTGTCCACTTTGACCAAGAGTGGTATAATTTGAAGGGTAAAGGACACCAGGTCGGCCAAATGTGTATTGGTAGACTTCACAATCGATAAATGTATAGGCAAAATTCAAATCTACAGGTTTTATCACGATATTTTCTAAGCAATAATATTTTTTTAATAAACGTAGCATTTAAAAATTAAAGCTTCCAGAATTTGAACAACTCCATTTTTTAAAGATATACATATAACGATTTTTTTGCATTTAATTTTAATTTAATATAAAATTAAATTAAATAACTCAGGACAATTCATACGCCCATCTGATCCCAAACTAAGCATTAGCATGTATTATGGTGATCAGACAACTCATAAACATACGTATATACATACATATTTATAAATACACACTGATACAAATATTTTTTATGCTCAGACACAAAAAAACATTCCTGTTCATCACAGAAAAGTTTGTTCTGGTCGGGCATCGAACCTCCGTCATAGCAGGTTCACTAACCACTAAACTAACGGGTGAGTAAAAAATCTCTAGATGCCTAAATGCAATATAAATACAATAAATATTAAATTCTGGTCCAGTTCCGTTATATAATCATTATATGAAATTATAAATTGGAAAGCATAGAATTCGAAAATCAATATCAATAATTCTCAAAAGGTACAATTATCAACAGCCAGGTGGGTTTCGCTCGTGACCTGTCAATTGCCGATCTACATCCATATCAATTAATCCGGCGCTACTCACACGTAGCGTCAACAGAAACGTCTTTAGAATACGTCCTGGGCAATTAGTTGTTCCTTTTTCCACTGTCTTGCATAAATAGGACGAAACATGAGAACACAAAATGGATATCTCTATATTTTCGTATAATTATGTTATTATTAATATTGAGTATTATTAAGTATTAATATTAGTAGTTAAAACCACCTATTTGGCTGACTACCGCTATTTTTCTTGGCACAGCTTCCGAACGTCTGGTCGTGTGTTGAGGCTTAAAAAACAGTTGACATTACTTGACCGAAAACACATACATATTTTTCGACTTACTATAAATATGATCTTCCTATCGCTGTCTTTGACAAGAAGTCTGCTGAAAGAATAACAGTCGAGCTGATGAATAACCTTTTAATTTAAGCAAAAACTCAGTAGGAGTGGTGTGAAGAGGGGCTACTCTCCTGTTGAGTGGAAGGATCTTGTGATTCTTCAAAATAAAACTGGTGTCATTGTAGGTCTTCGGCCCACTAAAGCTCTCGCTACAGTAGGTAGTCATTCATGTGCCCTATGGTATACGTTCGGATGCGCCAGCTACAACAAATACTTCACTTTGGGCGATACTTTAAAGTCGCATGCCACCAGCTCGTTTCAGACGAAGACAGCAGTCAGAGCCACATTCTACTTCAGCTGCAAGTGCTAACTGGTTATCTGCTGGTCAATGTATGTTGGTTCACAACATTGGTAATGTTTTTGGTGTTTCTGGTATGGATGGGGGACGATGTTTTACGATTCTGTCACGCGTTTTTAAGTCTGTCAGATATTGTTATAAAAATAATGCTTAAAATAATAGTCCTATTCTGCCGACCGTTCCTTCGATCGATATTCTAATATGGAATTTGTTTATTTAACTTATAATCTTCGATTTCATCTTGTTTCCCAACCGTTATGGTTAAGCAGAATCACGAATTACATTAATTTATACATTCTCTTGATTTATATGTAACAGTCTCCACCGTGTGATTCATATAAATAGGAGGTTACGGGAAATTGATTTCGATGTTACAAATACCCGTTTTATTTAAGATATCGATGTCATCAAAACACGATTTTCTCAGGCGATTTTAGTCAAGTAATTGTACATTTTAAATGGAAAAGGGTATTCATGCTATGTTTAAGGTTATACCGATATTTTGACCCAGTTTCCGAAGTCAATGTCAACAATAAACAAATCTTTGTTTTTTACTTTTTATAAATTAATGCTTGACCACTATCCCACTTGATGCTAAGTGGCGATGTGGTTTTATATAGTGAAGCGAACTAATTTAGTAATTGCCTGTTCACTCTTGACTTGAAGACACTTACATTGTAATCGAACGGAAACACTGACGTTGCCAACTTATTCCAGTTCTTTGCGGTACGTATGGTGAAAGAGGACCCAAAGCGCGACGTTCGTACTGGTGATAAAATGTTTAGTATCTACTATATAAAGTTAAAAACGTACGAAACGAATGTATTCATGTGTAAATAATACCGGGTGTTATCGTCACGGAGCAGTTCCTTAGCGGAGTCGGAAGTCTTTGGGTCGTATGAACTTTGGACACTTGGCCTGGCTAGTCCTTTAATCTTGGAACTTGATATGATATAGTATTGTATTGATATCAGCAGTGTTTGGATTCCATAGTCGGTAGTGACTCAAAACTCTTTTCTGTTACCATTCATGCCCAACGCGAGTCCAAAATTTATGGTAATAACATTAAGACAGCTCATAAACGGCCATTTGGTCCGCGGTCTCATGGTGGTGCTAGGAAACACCAGAAATGGTTCGAGAAGTCATTCAAAACATATTAAAATAAATTGAAATTTATTCATTTTAAATTTTACGTGTACTTTATTCGTCACTTTGAAAAAGTTGGTGGTTCAGAATTAGAAAGAAAATTTTGTCAAATGCTCCTTCATTACAAAAAGGTTAAGAACCACTGATCAAGGGGACTAAACGCCAACCAAGTAACACAGATGTAGCAGCGTATTCCAGTGGCATTCAACTATTACAATACGAAATAATTCCTATCAATACCGGGGTCAAAACGGGCCTATTAAAGTTCGCTCCTAACCACTAACTTCCCATTTAAATTTGCACATACAAATAGGTACAAATTAAAATGGCCGCCCGGACATCTATAGGACCGTGCACTGTGTATTTTTCACTGAACAATCACAGTCGTATTTTGTTCGGTAGTTGCGTATTGTCTACTCCTGCGTAGCGTTCAACTTTCTACAAGCTTCTTAAGGAATTATATAGAGTTGTACGAAAACATAAGTTTTGATTTTACGTAACCGTAAATTCACCGATGCTATTGTTATTACCTCACTCAATCCTTTACAATAATTTAAAAAAGTTGATTGATTTTGTTCACAGATGCTGTAGTAATGAGCGATTTAAAAAAACATTTTACTTTTAAAACTTTACTTTAAAAACTTTACTTTAAAAACAGATAAATTTTATAGGGTGTGCTCAAAGATTCCAGAGTTCCTTTCATATGCGTTAAATTACAGCTAACGAGGTATACTGGATTAAAATACCAGATAAAGTGGGTTTTAATTTTACTTTATTATAGAGAGTTACTAATTATTGAATAGATTATCTATTTACATTATCATATTATTATACACATTAACCAATTTTAATCACCTTTTATATGGCACACTTGTAGCATTTTTGTCATACCAACACCACTCTATAATAATACATTCCCAGTGAGAACTATCTCAAAAATGTAAAGTGATCGAGCAAAACCACACTTCGCCCAAGCATTTAAGATCTAAACTCGCATACAACGCGATATGGACTATAAGAATTTCTATAGCAAAATAAAGAATTGTGTCCTCTCTCGGGTTACAAACGCTAATTTACATAAAACAAATACTGAAGTCACGTTTTCAGTATAAAAATCGTAAGTTTGAAGACGATATTTGTCGAAGACGACCCTTATCTAGTTAACCGTGGCTTCTCCTATAGAAATGTGGTGTTATGGTTTCTTTGAAGCGCTACTGTGATATTCTATTCAGTCTTATTATAAACAGGTGAGTTTTCAATCAAGAATAAATTTTACAAATTCCAGCGTGGACTAAGGTCTGTGAGAGGTCTAATTTTGTTAGAGGAGACTCAAAAGAGGGATAGTTGTGGGAAGCCCAAAACAGACGGAGCGCAGGATACTCTGTACCAGATTGACAGACGACCAGGAGCGTACCCGGCTTCTGACCCATTTAACTATTTTTTTAGATTTAATGCATAATACCTATAATATAAAATAATATTTTCGACAACTTAAGCTATTTTAGCACATCCAGATTTTAGCAGTGCTAGCTTAGTGTTTTGAAAGTTGGTCTTTCGAACAGGAAGTACCTTCTATCAAATTCTTTGCTTTGAAATCCTACGCACACATCATTTTAAAAGTTAGAAGTCACTTGCTTCGGTGAAGGAAATCACCGTAAGTAAACCTGCACTCCTGAGTTTGCCATAAAATTCTCCAAGGTGTGTAGTTTACTAATCCACATTTGACCAGCTTGATGGACTTTGATCTGTGCCTGTCGATACATATCTGTTATCTCCAAAGTTGTTCAGAATCACCTTCATTCTTTAATGCTGCCATAACTACAGCCTGATTTTGCCAACTTTTAAATTAAAATTCGTCAGGTCAGGCTTAGGTTGAACCAGGCTCTTGAGTGTACAAAATACTTAAATGTAATCCAGGTTGGCTTTGATTGGCTACTAACGAGCACTGGTTCTTTCCTAAGAGCAAGCTTATTAGGCTAAATGGCTCAGTGATCAATTGTTGGAAGTTATTGTACAACCTATGGCCTCCAACGTGACCCAATGATGCCTAATAATTGCAACCGGCAGAAACCGGCATCTTGACCAGCACTCCGAAGTACAGGAATGGTGAAAAAAGTTTGCTCTTAGTGCCCTCTCTTCTTAATTCGGGTGCCTCGCCGTTGACAGCATCGTCACAGATAGTCTGATGTATATTTTTGGATAATATACCATCATATAATCTAAAATCAAGAACCGTACACTAATATAATTTCGCAACATAAAAACAATACTCAAATCAACTCAAGGGCACACCCACGAGACTCATTAGTGACTAATCAGAGCGAGCCTTGAGCGGGGCCTTTTGTACCGTCATTGGAAAGTAATTGCTGAAGCCCACTCTTGACGGGTTGACGCCCACGCGTGGACGATGCTTTAAGATGTTAAGTATTTCGAGGGCTCTTTACAATGTTAGGGCTAGCGTGTTTCGTGTCAAAGGTGAAGTTATCGAAATAAAGAATTGACGAGACTGATGTCTTGTTTTTTTATTATTTTATATAAAAAAAATGAAAGAGGGATCCTTACAGTTGATATCCTTATATCAAAGTCCTTATTTTGTATTCTTATTTTTCATCCTTAGTTAAGTGAGCTATTGGTTCCTTAGACATAAAAATAATTTTCATTTAATTTTACTATAATATGATCATCTGTTTGCTGTAGGTGTTAGTATGTGATATTTTTTTAATAATTTATTTTTGCTTCATTAAAAAATATTTAATTCTAGGTCTATTTACAGGTGTACGTTCTGTTAGGTGTTTTGTATTTACCTAGGAAATTAGCGATGGTATCGTATTAAAATATCTTTTTGTAACAAAATATTATGGTTACGAATGTTTTTAACGTTCTATTTGTTAAAGTAAATTTAATGGTAGTATTTAAAAATCTTGATTTTTTACTCGAATAAAAGATTTATTGTGTTTACTAAAATCAATATAAATTTATGTTTATAATTTTAAGGATCTCTTGTATTTTCGCTTCCATTTCGACAGCCAAACATGCTTGTCCACAAATACAGCGCTCTTGCTCTGACAGGCGTATCCGCACGTGGTTTGTTATTGGATTAAACGGTTCCCATCTAAAATAACAATCTATTATTTAACACAATCCTTATGTCGATGGGATAAGATTCAAAATTAACATATTCATTCGCACAATTAACGTGGTTTTGAATACTGATAGGCACAATACGAATAATTAATCTTTCTTCAAGTGAGTGAAGGTTGATCTTTAGTAATTTTTAATTGGTACTACATTGATGTACGTATTATTGTTAAGCGATTTAGTTTGTCTTGATAATGTAAACTTTATGAATGTTTACAAATGAAGCTTTGTTATGTACATATGTATTTCTAGGGTCCGTCCGCGTCTTTGCTCGCGTCATGTTCATAATTTCATTGCGGTACGTTTCTATAAATATTCCTATATACCAAAATGTGCATTGTAAAACAGTATCAAATTAAATTATATTTATGGTTCACAATTGTAGTCATAGTGGCTACCACTATAAAAGGTAGATACATACTGTCGCAGACTTTTATTTAGGACTACTCGAGACAAACAATCCTGTGGTACATCATCTTTGTGTAACTTAGGTGGTTTAGGCAGCGTATGCAAAGATAGCTCTCAGAGGGTAGATTTTTCTGGCTTAATTAACATGTATAGTTATGTTTTGTCCAAAATTACATAAAATCATTACAAATTGTAGCCTATATAATGCTGATGTATGCCTTTGTTACTTAAACCTTTACCTCTGTTAAAGTTTTATCCAAATCCCCCAGTAGCTTTTTCGTGAACTTTTTTTTACATTTCGTGAACTTTTACAAACTTTCGCGTTTATAATATTAGTAGAACAAGATTTCGCCTGCGGCTTTCCTCGCGGGATATGTTGAAGACAAAGTGCAAAAAACTTCCGACACTCGAGTTGGACACTAACCTCTCCACCAATCCACACTGGAGCAGTGTGGTGGGATATGCACTAGTCCTCTTCAGGATGAAGAGAGACCATTGCTCAGAGATCCAAATAATTTTGGTATCAAAACCTTTTCCAGAGAATTCTGAACAAAGTTGCTAAAGACTACCTCCTACAATTTGAGAGTACTTATACTAATATTATAAAGTTGAAGAGTTTGTTTATTGTTTGCATGAACGCGCTAATCTCAGGAACTATTGATCCGATTTGAAAAAATATTTCAGTGTTAGATAGTCCGTTTATCAAGAAAGGCTATAGGCTATATATCATTAAGCTAAGACCAATAGAGGCGGAGCACCAATGAAGAATGTTTCAAAATCGGAGGAGTTTTTTTCTATTGAGAGCTTCCGCTGCGTATGCTGCCTAAACGGATAAAGTTTCGCAAAAATAAAGTCGCGTGTTAAAGTTGGCGAAAGCCCAAAGTTACTTTTCCACGCGGATAAAGTCGCGGGCGGAACCTAGCAACAAATATATAAACATTGATTTTTATATAATATAGATCAACGCAATTTTATGTCGGTTTTTTGAAATGAATTATTTGTAATTTTAATGTAACTTTAAATGCACTTTGGTTCCACGGCCGATTTAAATCCGTTAAAATAAATACATCCGTAAACTTCAACATACCGTGTCAGTGAAACAAGACAATTAGTTCGTGATTGCAACTCTGAGTCACGGTTCAAGCGTATGTGTGTGCATGTTTGTATGTACGTGTATGCACGATCGTAATAAACATTAATACACTAAGATTATTTACTTACATTAAACAAGAATGAGCAAACAAACTTCTTCTAATAAAACATTAGACTACATGTCAATCTTGGATCTCAAGTTAAATTATTAGTAAAATATTTGATAAATCGATTTCATGTTATTGACGACTTTTTTCGGTGAATGAATCTGGCAAGACGTTAGACCAGTAGACCTTAAATTGCATCTCAAGCTACCTTTTCTAACAAAACATTATTACATTATTGGAACATAATATAATATATACAACCTTAGTAGCCTAACATGCCGGCCAAGTATGGATTGACAGCAGTAGTAAATAGGCTTTATTAAAATATATGAAATCACAGTATTCCTTGACAGGTCGGTTGGTCTAGTGGTTAGCGAACCTGACTACTACACCGAGGGTCGTGGAATCGATTCCCACCCAGGTCAAACTTTTCTGCGAAGAGCAGGAATGTTTGTTCTGTGTGTACTGGGTGTAAATATCTATGTAAGTATATATTTAAAATATATATATGCAAATATGTTTGTATGTGTATTTCCCTTGTCCGGAGCCAATCTTAAACGTAGTATCAGGTCATGCTTATTAAAAATGCTTGTTACTAGGACCGATGCATGCAAAATTTCAGCTTCGTGGTGTAAGGAGAAGTGGGTCTAATGAAGCTTGCAAGATTTGACCCCTAACAAACCAACAAACTAACATACGACTAATTTAGTCTCGTGGTTATTGAACCTGCCTGCCAGGATGGAAGGTCGTGGGTTCGAACCCTATAAAGAACAAACTTGACTGTAATGAACAGAAATTTTTGTTCTGTGTCTGATTGTAATAAAAATATCTATATTAGTATGTATTTAAAAATATATATGTATGTTTATCAGTTGTCTGATCACCATAGTACAAGCTTGCGCTTAGTTTGAGATTAGATGGCCGTGTGTGAGTTGTCTTTAAATATTTATTTATAAAAAAATATACTGCAAATAAAAAAAAAATGAAAACATACTAGCAAATGAGCCGGAGGTTTTTTAATGTGCTCTAACATTTACATACAGACATACGTAAGACAATGGGTTCCCACGTTGACGCTGAAGCCTGGCCTTCGTCAACAACCTGTGATGATTAAAGCTATTTATTAGGTGATTGATTGTGTTGTGTGAAAAAATCGTGCGCCGCCTAATGAGTGAGTCATGGTGACGTCAACAAGTAATCTTTATTTCTAGTTTTAGATTACCTTAGGTTACAATATTAATATAACTATTACAAAAATTTATAAGCAGCTTAGTGGTTTGCACATTGGTCTTTCAATCGGAAGGATCTAGATTCAAATCCTGCAAAAGTCAAAGTTGAAAAAGACAAATTTCATTCTCATAGGTATTAAAAGTACACTTAAAAACGTAAATTTTTTTTTAATTTATCACCGTTTCGGAGTGGTGCTATATTGAGAAGAAACGGCGAAAGAAATTCCTCGGCACATATTTTTAATTAGTAAGCTATTTGCAAATCTTTAAATAAATAATAAATAAATATCTTTGAACAATTCACACACGGCCCAAGCCCAAACCAAGCGTCAGCTTGTATAATGGTGGATAAACAACTGCTAAACATACATATATGGATATATACACCCAGTCACACAAAACAAATATTCCTGCTCATCACAGAAAAGTTTGACCTGGGTGGGAATCGAACACGCGACCTTCGGAGTAGCAGTACAGCTACACTAACCACTAGACCAACCGAAAATTTATTATCATTAGAAATTTATTATCACTTGCTACGGTGAAGGAAAACATCGTGAGGAAACCAGTAAAAGGGTTTTAATAAGAGACATATTATGAAATATATGTATTTATAATCTATATTGCCGATACTGTTATAAGCAGTGCTTCTCAAACTGTGTCACAGTGCCATAGGGCACTGTAGTATCGCTCCACCTCCACTAGAGTATGGGCAGTATCGCTCCAGGGGCACCACGCGTCGCTTTGGTTGAAAGCAAGTATATCTTTCTCATTAATATATCGTTTGTTTTTAAGTTAATTTTATTAATTATGTATCTGTTCTTTTTTTAGTAAAAAAAAATTAAGAATACGGATTTTCTGGTAACTATTATTAGACTGGTATTAAGTATATATTGTATGTATTATATCTAAAATTAGTAGTTTTGTATAAGGTCAAGAGTTAGGGATGTCTTAAAATTGCATATTCCAAAGGGCGTCACAGTACAAATACACGCAAGTTTGAGAATCCCTGGTATAAGGCATAAACAACGCAATAGCAAGAATTTCTTAATTATGTGAATTCAGCGTAAATCCATGTCTCGTTGTCTCATATAGTTCAACCGTAGCTGATAGGGACGCGTTGGCGTGTGATTCTAGAGGCGCGACTCGATCTTATCGTGACTTTAGTGATTCGGAATCAATGTGAGCGCTATTTGGGTAACGAGAATAAAACGATATAAAACAAGACTTAACCCGGCATATTGGACGGTCGAAAAGATGCAAGATTCTTAGCCAAATCCCATGCCAGTATACCATGGTGTCATTAGAGGCGACAAATGTCAGGTGTTTGATAGAAGAGCTTCGCGTTAGGGTTATACGTATTATTAATATATTAATTAATGTACATTATTACGGTTTAATTACCTTATCGTGTAGCTTATCAGAATAGCTACCGTCTTGATTTAACTGCCAAACGATTTGTTACATTCCGGACGGAGTCTTAAGCCCCAGTTCTTCTTCTTTGCTCAATAACATAACAGGGGTATCTTTGGTGTTTCTAATATACAGGGGGCTTTTTATAGACCCTTCAGATTATAACAAATAAAAACACAGCCCTTGTCACATATTTTTATGGAAATAACTGAGCAGAGGTGCCTCATCACGGTAAGAAATTAGAGACATATATGTACAGATTTCATTCCGTCACGACATTAAAAAGAAAAGTATACAGTATTTCGATATGTAGGATTGAAGGCAATTTTTCAGGTTTTTTACGCTTGCAAACTGAGATGACCTGTATTGCAAGTGCATATCCCTAAAGCATAAAGCACAAATACATGTTATTAGTAAATTATACCTACCTGACCCGTGTTCAACACTTTCACGTCTTGCTTTGCTGGCTACAGGCTGTATTTTAAGTTAATAATATGTCACAAGAATTATTGTAAAGAACTACTGTATGAATTCGAAATTTGTGTCAAACTTGTCTTAGAGTCGTTGAAATATCGTTGCATTTCAATCGTTCCTCTAAATAACCATCTAGTTAGTACAAAACAACATTTGGCTGATTACGGCAGTCAGATGAGATCGTGATTCTAATTTATGTGGATCCCAACGACTGTGAGACGGCATTTGTTGGACTGACAAATGTCAGGGTGCGAGCTTAATGACGAAGGCGTCACATTGTTAACTATACTCCAGTGGTTTTCAAAGTTTAGGGGGACACCAGAGGCCCTAGGGGTCCATGGAAGATGACGGCCTATGCTAAGGTCAAAAAATGGGGGTTCACATGATGTTTGTTCAAGGAATCTTATCTGATTCCAAAGTCAAAGTTAAAATATTTTATTTCATCATAGGAAAATCGAGGTCACTTAATGACAATCAGAAGATTACATACATTCGAGACGAACTTTGAATTTTGGCTTGGCTTACATGAGAAAAATGATTATTAAAAAATTCACGGTGATTTGTACAAGGCATTATTTTTATTTAAAATGCTCGTATTAAGAGTAAGACAGGCCATTTGAAGCCTTAAGAAATTATAGATACAATTATTGACTAATTATTGTTGGCCAGAATATCTTACATGTCTCACAAGTTTTGGGAATACCATAAATGTTTAGCCATAGCAGCCAACAAAAACATTGTTTTGAAAGTGTCTATCAGAAAATAGTTTGGGAACCTCTGTACTACACCTACTACAGGTATTTTAGTTCTGTTATAAGGTCACATTCACAATTAAAATAGTGTAAACATGTTTTATGTACTGTTTGCCTTATCTTAAACATAGGGGCTTAGTTATACAACGTAGTGAGCATGAGCTTTACGTGAAGCCCAGTCTTTGTCAAGGGAACAATATCAGTGCGTGAAGAAATACGGGTAGCACTGCTTGTTTGACCCAAAAACCCCTAAATTACAATTTTCATTGTACTTGATGACGTGTTGTCTAATATACTATTACGAAATTTTGTTAGGTTCCCATCCAAAATCCCCCATAAAGTTAGTAGTTGGACTCAGGTCTTCTTTCACAATATGGCCTCGTGCGGTTTGGTTCACATTACACACCTTCGAGAATTTTAGGCGGTACTCAGGAGTTCAGGTTTCCTCACGATGTTTTCCTTCACTGAAGCATGTGATGATTAACTTCTCATATTCACTATGCACATTGTAGGTGCGCGTAGGATTCGATCCCAGGACGTAACATCGAGAGAACTAGGTTTAAACCATTAGACTTTCGGTTAAGGTATATAACATATC